>JAVXUP010001998.1:0-168838 GCA_033070095.1 Escallonia herrerae | reverse complement strand
AGGCTGATTAGATCCAAGACTGGATGGGGTAGTTGCATTTGAAAGAGTTTAGTCCACTGAGATGAGCAAAAATGTCTGAAGAGTCAACCATGTCTTCCTCTTCTTTCACCACAACCTGCAAGTAGAAAGAATGAAATGCATAGATCATACACATACGAATCAACCTTAGTTAATTAGAATTTTCGCTTCACATTAGATGATCTCATATGTACTGTTCGTAGTTCATGGTTATGAACCGTAGGGTTTAACAAGTAGCCTGTTTGGGTCCAGTTCTCCCACTACAAGAAACATGGGTTTTAGCGACCGCGTTTTGCGACCGCCAAGATACGCAGTCGCTAAACATTATTTTAGCGACTGCTGCTAAGTGCAGTCGCTAAATATCCACATATTGTAAAAAGTCAACAAAAAACTTGGTTTAGCGACCGAAGTTTGCGACTGCATTTGCAGTCGTTGAATTAGCAACCGAGTTTGAGACCTCTTGGGCCGTCGCTAATTGTTTAGTCAAAATATCTCCTTTGACTTTGCCACCGAGTGGAAATTTAAGCATCATTGAATTTCTGAAAGATGTGAAACTCTAATAGCCCTTTGATTCTGGAATTCTTATTGCAATATTAATGCTTTTGGTGATGAAAAAAATTTAAGCATTGATATTTTATAAAAATTTTAGGTTGTTGATTGTGCATTTGAGAATTAAGACTGTTGATGATTTTAGGTTGTTAAATGTGCATTGAACATTTGAGAATTGAGATTATTGATGGAGGATTGGACCCAATTGGATTGAAATATCGGATATGTGATTTAGTTAAATGGTGGGTTGAACACTACAAGAAACAGGGACTTTAGCGACTGCATTTTGTGACCGCAAAAACATGCGGTCGCTAATAGATACTTTAGCGACTGCTATATTTCGCGGTCGCTAAATATTTGTCAACGAAAACTTAGCTTTAGCGACCGAATTTTGCGACTGCCGTTGCCGTCGCTAAATTAGCGACTGATTTGGCGACTGAAATTTGCGGCCGCTAAATTTTTGGTCAACATTTAGTCCAAACAAACCCTAAATTGAATTTAATCTTGAACTGTGGCCCGTCGCAGCTACCGCCAAATACAAACGGGACAAATCTGGGCGAGAGAGAAAGGGAGCAGCTGCGACTGCTCTGAGCCACCGATTTGCCAGCGACGTTAGGCAACCGATTTGCCGGTGACTTCAGGCGACGAGGAGCAACAGCGGCAGGTTTGTTCTTATTTCGGCGTGTAGCTCTCTTTGTTCTTCTATTGCATCATTTTTGTAGCAAAAGCGTTCCAAACGAGAGGGGTCTGATTGTTTCTTCCATGGTTATTCCCTCTCTAATTCTTAGTTGATCCGCAAATCGTTAGGATTATGCATTGTTTGTATGCCTTTCATATATAAGGCTTCGTTAAAATTATTTTGGGATTGGGTATGTGGGTTACGGCAGTTTGTGTTGGGCGTAATGGGTGTGGGTTGTAATTGTAAATGAGAGATACGTGCTTGAGCTGGGAGAAGATGTGCAAAGTGTGTGTCTGCGCATGGTGATGCTACCAAAAGGCAGCTCATTTTGAGCTAGGTGCTGATGTGTGTGTGCGTGTGAATTGAGTGCTCTAGGGTGTGTGTGTGTATGAGTATGTGTAATGCTTGAGTGGAACAAAGCAAAAAAAAAAAGAAAAAAAAAGAGAAGAAGGGGAGAGGGAGACCCACTGTCTCAAAATGTTTATGGGTTAATGTATGTACACAAAGCATGATTGATGGGTTAATGTTTATGTTTAATAAATGTTTATGTTTATGGCAATATAATCAACCCCAAACATTTTATTTATGCATATCATAGTTCTCTCAACTGATAAGAAAATTTGAGTCGACAAATAACGAAGGAAATTCAAAGCAATTGAGTAGGCTGCCAATTTTGGGTGCAAGAATTTCAGCTTAAGAGGTTACGCTGCAAGACCATACCAATAAACACAGAATTACTACGACTTGAGCAGAAAGCAAATATCCACAAACACAAAATTCTTATGTAATAACTGGCAAGCAAATGGAAACTTAGAACTTTCATATAGGCATGCAGGTAGTAAAAACTACTGAAGGAATTGCACATGGATTATAACTTACACAGGCAGAGATTTGATTCAGCTGCAGCTTAAGAAGCACAACTGTCCTATGGCAATATCAATACCACGATTGTAAATGAATTTGCCATCAACTGCATGTAAATCATGAGTAAATGATGAGAATGACAAAATAAGAAGTGGCGAAGGCCTAGATTTTGTTAAGAATGACCACCTAAACCAACTCTACATGATTATGGCAGCAACTCAACAACTTTGAAGCAGAGTGATGACACATCACAAGTGCAACAAGTTAAAAAACCGAAATATGTACTTCTCTAGAACCATGTGGGGGTGGGCGCTGGGAGTGGCATTGTGCTGAGAACTACAAGAAATTGCGCGGTCACTAAACATGTCATTAAATTGCGCGGTCAAAGAAATTAAATATCATGTTAGGTTACCGATTGCTCCAAAAGAAGTGAAATAACACACGTGTCAGTTTATTTTGCTTTTGGGAATACTGAGAGTTTAATTCTCTTTTCTTCTTCAGTTTGGAGTATTGATAGCTTAAAGTCTGTTCTTTTGGACCTAAGTGTGCTGTTACTAGGAAGAGAATCCAAGGGGTATGTATTTTTGCTACTTACTTTTGATTTTAATGGTTTTAATGTGGCGGGCAGAGAACATCGTTTTAATTCATTAGGTAAGCAAGTAGTATGTGCAGTCTTTATCTTATGTTTCGCATTGTAGTTTCTTTGTTCTTATGGATATGTTGGATGCATAATGTGTTTTGCTTTACATTCTTTTGTTAGTTGTCTTTAGAATGTCTCGTAATTTCAAGACGACATAGTATTTCAGATGGTTGTTACTAGTGCATGTTGGATTAGCTGTCTTAGGATTTTAAAAAGCATACTTGTTCGTTTGATAGTTTTTAAAAGCATACTTGTTCATTTGAGAATTGAGATTGTTGAAGGAGGATGGGACCCAATTGGATTGAAATATCGGATACGTGCATTTTGAACAGCTTTTTTCCCATTTGAGCATTGATTATTTGATTTTTAATTTTAGGTTGTTAATTATGCATTGAGCATTTGAGAATTGAGATCTTGATGGAGGATGGGACCCAATTGGATTGAGGCGATCAAATATGTGATTTAGTTGAATGGTGGGTTGAAATTAGGTTAACGCGCTTATGAAACATGACATGATGGGTTGAAATTAGGTTAATTGGATTCATCTTCCATAGGATACTTAGGTTAATAAGAATCATCTTCCATGGGGTGAAATTTTGGTTCCGCCACCGATTAGTCCTAATCAACACTGACTAGCACTGGTCAACACTGATTAGGCTAATCGACCCTCATTATCACTAATTAACCCTGATTAACACCGAGTAATACTCCGGACACGTGTCCGAGCCCTAATTAGCTCTAATTTGCACTATTCAGCGGTGACTATCCTTAATTAGCACCTACGCAGCACCGACACTTTATATGAGTCTAGGTATGGTGTCCGACAACTACCGACACCTCACCGGCACCTTCGGACACGTGTTCGACACCTCTCTGCAATGTCCCGGTCGATGTCGGTGTCGGACACAGTGTACGTGTCAGTGCTACCATGATTAGCACTAATTAACACTGATTATGCTTATCATCCCTAATTAGCCCTAATTATCCCTGATTAGGGCTAATTGACAATAATTACGCTAATCAGCCCCACTTAACACTGATTACACCTAATTAGGGCTGATTAGCACTAGTCAACACTAATTAGGCTAATCAGCCCTAATTATCTCTAATTGATCATGATTAGCAATAATCAGCCCTAATTGGCCCTAATTAACACTGACGAACACTAAATAGCCCTAATTAGCAGTAATCAGCTCTAATTAACACTAATAGCCCTAATTAGGACTAATTTGCACTGATTAGCCCTAAATAACACTAATGGACACTAAATAACCCTAATTAGCACTAATCAGCCCTACTTAACCTTAATCAACACTGTTCGACACTTAGAACCCCTAATTAGGCATAATTAGCACTACTCAGCCCTAATGAGCTCTAAATAGCCCTAATTTGCACTAATCAGTGCTGATTATCCCTAATTAGCACCTACGCAGCACCAACACTTTATATGAGTCTAGGTATGGTGTCCGATAACTACCGACACCTCACCAGCACCTTCGGACACGTGTCCGACACCTCTCTGCGATGTTCCGGTCGATGTCGGTGTTGGACACAGTGTACGTGTCAGTGCTACCAAGATTAGCACTAATCAACACTGATTAACACTCACTTGTAAGTGACTACTCAATATATTTTTTTCAAATTGAAGGTTAATTTTGAACTCGACTTGTATAGGTTTAACAGGCAGTGAGAGATATATATCATGTCAGTGGATAGAAGTTGGATGCGAAGGAGGATTGCTCCAAGTGGGATTGGGGTATCAGAAGAGTTTAGACAGGGAGTGAACGGGTTTATTCTATTTGCTTTGAATCAACGGGAGTTTGTGGATGACGGCACGATTAAATGTCCGTGCAATGGTTGTCAGCTGTTAAGTTGGAAAACCCCCGACAATGTAACTTTTGATTTGTTCCGTAGAGGTTTTATGAGTAACTATACGAATTGGACTCAGCACGGGGAACCAATTCTGAGGGTGCCCACTGAGGTCACCGCTGAGTTCAGACAGTACAGTCCTAGAGATCCAGGATTTTCCCAGTATCAACATATGGTAATGGAAGCTGGGCCTAGTGGCATTAATTGGGATAACTATTTTAACGATGGTAACCCTAATGTGGAAGAAGAGCCAAACCCGAGCGCACAGAAATTTTATAAATTGTTACAAGACTCTGAGGAGCCAATATGGAATGGAAGTACAAAGCACACCAAGTTATCTGCAGTGACAAGGATGCTACACTTAAAGTCTGAGCATGGTCTAAGTGATAGGGGTTTTGATGCTTTTTTGAAGCTTAATAAAGAAATGTTGCCAGAGGACGAGAAGTTGCCTGACACGTACTATAGTGCTAAGAAAATGATGATGAAACTTGGTTTGGGGTACCAGAAGATAGATGCTTGCAATAATGATTGTGTCTTATTTTGGAAGGAGAACAGTGACTTGAGCGAGTGTCCGGTTTGTGGACACGCAAGATATAAACCGACCAGTGGGAATAAAAGAAAGATAGCATGGAAGATATTGCGGTACTTCCCGCTGACACCAAGGCTTCAAAGGTTGTACTACTCTTCTAAAACGGCAGAGCACATGAGATGGCATAGCCACGTTCGCAGTAAAGTTCCTGATTTATTAAGACACCCTGCCGATGGAGAGGCATGGAAGGAATTTGATTATCGACACCCATCTTTTGCTGCAGAAGTTTGAAATGTGCGACTTGGACTCGCTACCGATGGGTTTAATCCTTTTGGGCACTCTAGCACACCCTACTATACGTGGCCTGTGATCATTGTCCCGTATAACCTTCCTCCGGACATGTGTATGAAGAAACAATTCATGTTTTTATCATTACTCATTCCTGGACCTACGAGCCCAGGTAGAAATATAGACGTGTACTTGCGGCCATTGATCGATGAGTTAAAAAATTTGTGGGAAGTTGGAGCCCCAACATTTGATGCATCTCTTAAACAGAACTTCAACTTGAGGGCAGCAGTCATGTGGACTATCAATGACTTCCCTGCATACGGTATGTTGTGTGGGTGGAGTACACACGGTAGGTTGGCATGTCCTTATTGTATGGAAATGAGTAAGGCTTTCACCTTAAAGCACGGGGGGAAGGCTTCCTTTTGGGGGTGTCACAGACAATTCTTACCCCCTAATCACCCATTTCGAAGGCAAAAAGATAAGTTTGATAAAACTGTGGAGCGTCGCCTTGAAACATGTGACAGATTGTCTGGCGAGGAAGTGTACATGTGTGTAAAGGACCTTGACATGGATGCGGTACCATTTGGAAAGTGTGGTGCTAGTCTAAAACTTCCTAGCTTTGGAAAAAAACACAACTGGAAGAAAATGTGCATCTTTTGGGAGCTACCTTATTGGCCGACCCTCCTTCTACGCAACAATCTCGATGTTATGCACATTGAGAAAAATGTTTTCGAAAATGTGTTTAATACAGTCATGAATGTCAAGGGCAAATCAAAGGATCACTTAAAAGCACGCAGAGATATGCAGGTGATGGGTATACGACGTGAATTGCATCCACGAATGGTTAATGGTAAGCTGGTTTTGCCCAAAGCAGTATATACATTGGATAAAAAGCAGATACAACAAGTGTGCGAGTGGGTTAAACTGTTGAAGCTGCCAGATGGCTATGCATCTAATATATCACGTTGTTGCAACCTTGTAGATTGTCGGTTTTATGGTCTAAAGAGTCACGATTGTCATGTATTCATGGAAATATTTATACCAATTATCTTTCGTGACCTCTTGCCGAAACCAGTAAATGAAGCATTGACTGAACTTAGTCATTTCTTCAGGGATTTGTGCTCAAAGGTGCTCCGAGAGAGTGATATTAAGATTCTTGAGAAAAACATTGTTGAGACAGTGTGCAAGTTAGAGAAAATCTTTCCCCCGTCCTTCTTTGACTTGATGGAGCAATTGACCATTCACTTAGCATATGAGGCTAGAGTGGGCGGACCTGTGCAATATCGATGGATGTATCCATTTGAGAGGTGATGTCGCCCATCCATCTTTAAATTGTATTTCATACTTGCACATATGTGTTGATTACTGAAATCAATCCTTATTTCTTACATAGGTATATGTTTGACCTTAAGAAAAAGGTGCGAAACAAAGCCCGGGTTGAAGGTTCAATTGCAGAGGCTTACATCCTTGAGGAGCTTACCAACTTTTGTTCCCTTTACTTTGAGACTGATGTTGATACAAAGATGAATCGACTTGGTCGCAATGACAATAGTGTCGACACAGAATTTGATGAGTATCTTTCCATATTCAAGCATCTTGGTCGTGCACTTGGAGCAAGTAGCAGTCGATATCTATCCGAGGAGGAGTATATTGCCGCAACATTGTATGCTCTCATGAATTGCACTAAAGTTGCACCATTCATAGTGTAAGTAGTTGCGTACATACCTTCATTCTCATAGTATTTACTCACATAATATAACGACAATGCCATATAACATGCAGTGAATACGATGAGGAAGTGTTATTAGCAAACCCTGTGATATCAGATGGACAACTTGAAAAAATGTGAAACAACGCGTTCCCTGAGTGGTTCCGACAGCGCGTAAGTTCTAAAACCTACAGTTCATTTCTAATATAGACCGCATGTGATAAGCTAATACTCTATGCAAATTGTTTGTTGTTGTAGACCGTCCATGATGGAGTTGATGTCCGTCTCAAGTTGCTTGCTGCTGGCCCAAGTAGACTAGTATCATGTCATAAAGGGTACATTGTCAACGGGTTTAGGTTTAACACGATGGAAGTTGACCTTACTAAACAAACCCAAAACAGTGGAGTTTTGATCAAAGGTGACTGTTATAATGATAGCGAACGTGATTTTTATGGGCAGTTGGAGGAGGTTGTTGAACTAGACTATTATGGTAGCGTTAATCGACTGATAATGTTCAGGTGCAAATGGTTTGACATTACAGCTGGTATTCGAGTTAGTCGACATAGGATTGTAGACGTTAATATGAGGTCAAGGCTCGGATCCTACGAACCATTTGTATTTGCAGCTCAGGCAACGCAGGTCTTCTATGCAAAGGGTGTGACAAGGAAGGATCCAAATTGGCATACTGTTATCAAGACCAAAAGAGGCTTTGTTGATGATGATGTGTTTGTTGAGATGTACCAAGAGGATGATGCTCCCACAGTGATACCGCTTCAAGAGAATAACGATGTTGTTGATGAGCCTCTTTACGATTTAGGCCATGCTGGAGAAGAGGTCGATGCCGAAGCCCTCCGTGATGATGATGGTGATGACGATGACGACGATACTGAGGAAGATGTTGACGACGAAGAAGAAGACGATGAAGATGAAGGGGACGAAGATGACGACAAGGAGGAAGACGTTCCGTTGTCTATTAGTGATAGTTATTGACTGTTTGGAGTAAAAAAATTCTTGTCAATGTACTTTTAGACATGCCTGTTTATTATTTAAATTGAGGGTGTTTATTATTTGGGCAAACTACATTGTAGATATGCCGAGATCCAGTGCACCCTGAGGTCGTGGAGGTGGCCGTCGCGGAGCTGCTTCGGCACAGTCAACCCCCCTCCCTAGGATTGGTGATGCGACTACTACTGAGCAGCCGTCATCGTCATCAGTTGCTTCAGAACATGGTGAGACGATATTAGTTTTGTGTCGGATTGAAAGAAATTACTTGCAATATATATAAATATAAATATAATAATTTCCTTTTTCATCATCTGCAGCTTCTAGTTCATCTGTACTGCGAGGTATCACCCGCGGAATACCTCTTCCAGCCACCCCGGAGCAGAGGGTTACTGCTCATGTCCGAAACAATTAGTATGTTTTTAATTTGCAAAGCTCAATTCTATTGTAATATGCACTTATATTGGGATTGATGTATCTCTGTGATTTCTTGTAATTAGTTTTGTTGAGAATTGTGTTAGGACCAAGATCGGTCATATTATCAAGGCTCACCTCCCACAACCTTATGCGACGTGGGGGTCATGGACAGAATCAGACAAAGAGCTTGTTTGGGGAAAGTTTTTGGTAAGGAGCGCAGTATTTTTTATGTGCTTTACTTTTGCGGTTTTAGAAGTACATTATCGCTGAATTTTGCTTGCTAACTGTGTTTTTCAATTGTGTTGAATTATGTTCAGGACTATTTCAAATTTGAGTCGGACGGAGAGTGAGAACTCGGGAGGTAGGCGTGGGAGTGGCATTGTGCCGAGAACTACAAGATATGGATGTTGAATGCGATAAGGTGGGCGCTAGCTCGGGCGGGTACGACAGATATATCTATGACCAGAGACCACAACCCCGAGTACTTCTCCAGAACCATGTGGAGGCAGCTGGTGTCGCATTGGAGTACTCCAGACTGGGCGAAGCTGAGTGAGCGAGGCACGGAGATGACTCGTAGCGAAAAGAAGATGAAGCACAGTGCTGGTTCCCTTCCATTTACCGTGCACGAGCTGAAGTTGATGGAGGAGGACCCTGACAGAGGCCCCCTACGAGGCTCCGCCATTTTGAGCGCACACACCAAAATAGTGATGGGAAGTGGGTGTCTTAAAGCGCCGAGCAGTTTGCGGTGAGCACGTAACTCATGTATTACTTTTGTATTCCTATTGCATTTTTTGCGATTTTGTGATTATGGCCAATAGAATTTCTCTAACATTTTTGTTGTTTTCTTATACAGAGTTTATTTAAAGAGAGAGTTCAGGCCAACTCCCAGCCAGACGGTAGCCAGACAGTGGACGAGTTCTCGTTGTGGTCAGACACTACTGAGGGTCCTAGGAAGGACCGTATACTCGGCCACCCTCGTCAGTCTGCACAAGCGTTGCTAGCCGGCATATCTCAATCGACAGGTGAGACCAGTTGTACCGGTTCTCAGGCAAAAGCGGCAGCTACGACGTTGGTAGAGTGCTTCAACACAATGTTTGATGCGCGCATGCGGATGCTGCTGGGTGACGGTTACGTAATTATGAAGGACCCCAAACTACATGTAATACATTTTTTTTCAATTACTTATGTATTTTGTGCTCTATATGTGATCTTGATTTGATATATGATGTTGAATCATTTGTATGGCTTCGTGCAGGGCGATACCGATGATCCTAGTGCCGGTGACTCCCGGGGCGATGAAGATGTTGTTGGATCGAACGTGCCATCGAGGAATGAAGAAGATGATGACGGGGCTGGTTGTTCTGCCGACAAGTGATTTAGATAGGGGTTTGGTTTGATTTATGCAATGAATGTTATGCTCTTGTTTTGAATTGATCGTCGGTACTTAACTGTATGAATTCTATTATTTTAATGCATATGTTAACGTTTATTTATACTTTGATGAATGCGAGCAGCTGTTTGAATGAATGCGGGACAGGGGGTTAAAACAGTTTTGAATGAATGCGTTGAAAGCTTTCAACGCATTCATTCAAAATCGTTTCAACCGAGGTTAAATCGGTTTTTGGATCGATTGGATTGGATGTGAATTGATATTAGTTCTGCGACAGGTTTTGGACAGGTTATTTGACCTGCAAATTTTTTTTTTTGCAAAGCCGGCGACCACGATATACGGTCGCTAAATAAAACAAAGCGGTCGCTAATTTTAATATTTTAAAAAAAATTAAATTATTTAGTGACCGACATTTGCGGTCGCTAACTTAAATAAGTGCGGTCGCTAAATATTTTTATTATTATTTAAAAATAATAATAATAAATTAAAAAAATATTTTAATTATTTAGCGACTGCTAGTTGCGGTCGCTAATTCGGTCGCTAAATATATAATATAATTTAATAAAAATATTAAAAAAAGAAAAATTTTAAATTAAAAAATATTTAGCGACCGCCTTATGCAGTCGCTAAATATAGTCAATGCGGTCGCTAAATTTAGCAACCGAATTTTAAATGCGGTCGCTAAAATTTAGCAACCTGGGCTATAGCGACCGTTTTAGCGACCGCCTTAACGCGGTCGCTAAAACCCTTTAGCGACCGCGTTGCCACCTTTAGCGACCGCCAGGCGCGGTCGCTAAAGGCACTGTTTCTTGTAGTGCGGTTGGTCTGAAAAGCATAACTAGTAACGTAACTTGAAATTGTAACAACCTACGGTACGGTGTAACATGTACTCAAATTTTCATTTATCTTTTTTCGCTTCAATTCAAGGGTATTTATGGGCAACGATTTTTTTAATGACCACATAACCGAAATACAATTCCCCCTCTCCCCGCTTTTGTGTCCCCGACCTTGTCTGAGCTTGCTCTTTCCCTCGAGTTTGAGCTTTTCTTCGAGTCTGCTGTTTTTCGCAAGTCTTGTTCTTTTCTTAGGCCAGTTCTTTTATAAACCATGAGGGTTACTGATTTTGTAATTGGGGGGGTTATTTTCTTAATAAACCTTGAAGGTTATTGATTTGATACGTTTACTCCGAGTGCTATTTTCTAAATGAACCCTGAAGGTTATTTTTTTACTAAATCCTCATGTTCACTTTCTTGATAAACCTAGGTCTGAAAGCTATTATCTTACTGAGGGTTATTAAATTGCCTCATTAAAAACTAATGTGGTTCTATTGAAGAGTAACAGGGCCTTAATAGGATAATCCGAACCCAACTTCACAAAGCTTGCACTCTTGTATTTTTTTTTTGGCACATGGGTTTTAGAGTTTGTTAATGACATACATTATCGTGGGCATGTTGTCTCTCTTGGTATTCCTATTGGTGAATCCCCTGCACCTTCTGTTCACGATAAAAGTTCTTTTCACTTCATAGCTACTTCTTGTAACGTTTGCGCATATATAATCTTGATTAGTTGATACTCAAAGACTGGGTATTGTATAACAAGTTAAGAATAGGAATAGAACAATAAATGAACATTACGATCATAATTTCCACCAAGAGAGGGGCAAAATTGTCATTAGAAGTAAAAGTAGCAAAGAAGTTGTGCTTTACATTTAGGCTTGTTAGGCTATTTCGATCCAGTTGTTTGAGCTAATTATTCACCAAGCCTCAAAAATTTCGTGAGCTTGTTGTAAGCCCTTTTATAAGTTTTAGTTATTTAAAAGGTCCATTTCATAAATCTTTGGGGCAGAAAAGGAAGCGTACCCACATTTTTGGTCAGGTTTCTTTTTCTTTTTTCTTTTTCTTATTCTTCATTAGCCAGGCCTGTTTATTTACTAAAGCACCACCACTACTCCACCAACCCAACATCACCATGGCCACCACATCATCACGGCCACACCTAAACCTCCACCACTATCATCATTGTGATAAACCAACTGCTAGCATACTGGCTGACCACCAAGAACTAGCAAATTCACTAACAAAAACCAAGCCATAGTTAGCCCTACCACCGTCATCATGATCGATGCCACAATCATCACCACCTTGCCAAACGCCCAGCCACAGCCAGATTTGCTCCATGCTCAGCTCTTTATAGCTTCATGGTAGAATCATGTTGCTAGCCCATCCTAGCTACGCCCATTTTACTGCTATTGGAACCCTCTTAAATGACACGTCAACGAGTATTCAACGGTTAAAAGCCCAATGCTACTAATCTGATTAACTCTAAGTGCATGTGTCGTGCCTCTGGAATGTAAATATTCCAGGTGCTGGAGTAGACGACGCGACTTTCCCCAAGGGGGGTTGGCCTGAGGCCTTCCCCTCAAGGAGTCAACCCACGCCTTTTCTCGACGGTGCCCTAGCATCGTCTCCACCCACGTGCCCCCAGCATAATGCCCATTGCTGTGACTTGTGAAGGCATTCAAGCATTGTCTACGCATCATATGGCCCTTGGCGAGATGCCTGAGAGCGCCTAAAGTGCTGATTCCTTCTATACATGGCCTTAGCACTCTTATTGCGTCATTTACTCTCGCATAGTACTTAGTGACCACACCCTTGCGCTATCCCTATTCATGGCCCCTAGCACCGCACACGTTTTTCCATGCCTATTTGTCACTCCATTTATACAGTCATGCCTCCGACACTTGGTCACATTACAACACCCCAGCGTTGATTCGTCCCTTCATCACACGATGCACACCTCGCCTTAGTCTTGAAACATACTTTAACATATTCTTCAGAGTGGACAACATCACTCAAGATAAGAGACTCCTTTAGACGACTGCGTTAGGGAGCTTTAAGGGCTCTGGCATGAGGGCTCCCATCTTACCAGGTGAGCGACTCCTCCAGGACACTACATTGGCCCAGCTCCAAGTACTCTGGCATAAGGACTCAACACAGGATAGACTCCTCCCTCGGGGACACAGACTCTACTAAGGAGCTCCGAGTGCTCTAGCATGAGGACTCTTCTCCTGCCAGGTGGGCAATTCCTTTTAAAAACTAAAAACTAACTTGGCGCTCCGAGTGCTCAAGAACAAGGACTCATTTCAAGGATATGAGACTCCTCCAGGACTACCTTAACATGTAGGATATGTGGCTTCTTTCTGACAATACCTCAACCTGTCAGGTAGGTCACTACCTAGGAAACTACCACTACAAGAAAAATCATATTTAGCGATAGATTTTTAGCGAGGGACGGTATTCTGTTGCTAAAAGTACCCTTTGGAGACGGGAAAGGCCGTCGTTAAATATCCATCGCTAAAGATTTTTACCGATAGGACTATCCGTCGGTAAAACAGTTTAGAGGCGGATATTTAGCGACGAACTTTTCGTCACTAAAAGGTTTTTCGAATTTTTTTATTTTCAGTTGAATTTTGAAATTATTTTTGTAAATCAAATTAGCGACGAAGTATGTATGACGGATACTAATCCATCGCTAATATAAATATTTTATATTTTTTAACTTTTGGGGACTGATTATTAACGGTCGCTGAATATCAGTTGCCAAAAAATTCAAAAAATTTGAATTCATGACTTTTAGCGATGAGATGTGTCTGTCGCTAAAAGTCCAAACAAAAAAAACCTTAACTCTTTCCCAGCCCGTCGCTCTCTGTTCTCCCCCCCCCCCCCTCTCTCTCTCCTTTCTTTCTTACCACCGGCCACTGTCCTCCATCCTCGCTGCCACACATCACAACCATCACCGCCAAGCCATCTTCCCTCCTTGTCGGCAAATATTCCTCCCCCACCCCGCAATCACTTCGCAGGAGAAACGACCACCGCTATCTACCACCTGTCGCTGCGTCTCCACCGCCACCCCACTTGTACGTATCATTCTATACTTTATACATGCATGAATAATTACATGTTTGAATTATATGTTATATATGCTTTTTATTTTGTTACATATGCTTTATACACGTATGAATAATTAGATGTTAGAATTATATGTTGTAATTGTTATAATTGTTGTAATTGTTATAATGTATAGTTGTCTTGAGAGTTAGAAACAATTAACCATTATTAACCTTAATTAACCCTAATCAATCCGAATAAACCTAATCAATCCTAATTAAACCTAATTAATCATGATTAACCATAATCAAACCCTAATTAAATCCTAATTAAATGTAATTAAGCCCTAATTAAACTCTAATACATCTCTAATTAAACTCAAATACACCCCTAATTAACCTAATATAAATCCTAATTAGTCCCGATTAAACCCTAATTAACCTAATTAAACCCTAAGAATAAGCACTAAGTAAACCTAATTAAACCAAATAGAACATGATTAACCTTAATCGACCACTAATTAAATCCTAATTAAATGTACTTAAGCCCTAAGTCCTTAATTAAACTATAATACATCCTTAGTTAACCTAATTACACCCTAATACTAAGCACTAAGTAAACCTAATTAAACGTATCTAAATCCTAATCATGGTTAAACCTTAATTATCCTAATTAAGCCCTAATACATCCCTAATTAGCCCTAATTACAACATAATTACTGAAATTAGGCCCTAATTAACCCTAATTACTCTAAATAAATTTATTAACCCTAATTTCCTCGCGTAACCCTAATTAAACCCTAGTTCATTCCTAATTAATCCTAATAAGCTCTAGTTAGCCCAATTTAAACCCTAATACATCCCTAATTAACCATAATTACCCTAAATAAACCTATTAACCCTAATTACCCTACTCAACCCTAATTAAACTCTAGTACATCCCTAATTAGGGCTACTAAGCCCTAGTACATCACTAATTAATCCATATTTCATTGAGAAACGTGACTCAGCCCCCCCACATTAGGAATATTCGTCGTTATTTTGTGAAGTCCATTGACAACGAGTTGGTTCAACTCGTTGCCAAAGAATTTGAATTAAACTAAAATTGGTAATGTATGCAACCATCTTTTTGCACTTTTGAAAATTTTTAAAAAGATGGTTGCATAAAGGCATGCATGCATAAAAACTCTTAGTTCTCGTTCAAAGGTACTCATTATAAAGTAGTGCTCTATAATGAGCCTTTGGATGTCCAGTTTGGACAATTTGGAAACGCTAAGTGTTTGTAAAACAGTGTATCGACTCATGCTTTGTGCTCTATGTCGTGGATATTTGGTACACGTTCACCAATGTTTCTCCAGGTGCATACAGATCAGGTATTCTAATATCCATTAATTCTTGCAAGAGCAAGATTAGACGGATGTTAGAACACCTAGTCAATGTCGTGTACTTGGAGAAATATGGGGAGGTGTTGCCGAATTTTTCGGAGACACAGGACAAAGCATGAGTTGTTAACTTTTTTTTTTATAAACATGTGCTTTTCTAAATGAGATAGGACCACTACCTATTAGAGAAAGGACGTGATATATAGACATGCTGTCACATGCATGCATTCATTTTTCCATCGACCCTGCCTAATTAGAGGTTTTAATTTAAGGTGGCATGTAGTACGTAATCTCAGTTGTCATCTCGGTTGATCGAAGTCAGATGAGAAGGAAGAATGCTGAAGATTTTGAGGATCGCATCGATGATAAGGTATCTGTGGAGTAAATATGAGTTGTTGCATTGGAGAAGGAGAATCGTGGTAAAATGACATCTCCTTCGGTACTATTTTATGGGTGGATACACAAGGTGGATGCAGCACAGGAAAACGATAATATTGTTATCCAACATGGCTAGTCAAGCTGAAGTTAGGAAGGAGGCACAATATGACTACCGAAATATAATTATGGATACTAGGCATGTTAATGTTGAATGGGGTGACTACCGCGGTGATGACAGTCCCCAGCAGCTGACCAAAAGGGCTAATCAGTTTTATGATTTATTGAGAGACGCGGAAGAGCCGTTGTGGGATGTAATCTAGAAACACACACGCTTGCCTACAGTTAGTTGGTTATTACAGTTAAAATTGGACCATGGGTTAAGTGAGAAAGGATTTAACGAGTTTGTTACTTTTATCAAAGAAATTTTGTTAGAGAGTGAAAAGCTGCCCCAGTTGTACTAGATGCGAAGAAGATGATGAGGAAACTTAGATTGAGCTATGAGTAGATAGATTCATGCAATAATGACTGTGTATCACTCTGGAAAGAGAGTAAGGACTTGATATGATGTCCAATATGTGATCATTCGGCGTATAAACTAGACAAAGGGAAGAAGGAAAATATTGTATGGAAGATACTGCGACATTTTCCCGCTACCCCAAGGCTTCAGAGGATGGACTATTCCTCTAACACTGCTGAACATATGAGGGCTCACTGTGAGACTCTTAGCAACGATGACGATGTGCTGACACTCCTAGCTAGTGGAGAGGCATGGGAGGAGTTTGACCGCAGGCATCCAAGCTTTGCTCAGGAAGTTCAAAATGTTAGACTTGATTTGGCAACCGATGGGTTCAACCCTTTCAGGCAGTCTAGCATGCCTTACTCCATATGGCCTGTTATTATTGTTCTGTACAACCTTCCACCAGGCATGTGCATGAAGAAGCCGTACATATTTTTGTCGTTGCTTATTTCGGGTTCAAAGAGTCCCCATAAGGACATAGATATGTATTTAAGGCCGTTGATTGATGAGTTCAAACAGCTATGGGATCATGGAGTTGAAACTAATGATGTATCCTTCAAATAGAACTTTCAGATGAGGGCGGCTGCTTTCATGTAGATTATACATGATTTTTTTGCATTGGAAATGACGTGTGGGTGGAGCACACATGGAAAGTTAGCGTGCTCTGCTTGTATGGGCGTGAATCCCGATCATATGTTAAAGCACGATAAGAAGCCTTCGTGGTTCGAATGTCATCGAAAGCTTTTGCCACCAGATCATCAGTTCCATAGGCAGAAGGATAAATTCGACCAAATAATCGAGCGTGAGGATATCACATTGGACTACCCATCTGGTGAAGAAGTGCTCTCGCAACTGGAGGCACTTGATACTGACATACCATATAGTAAGGATGTGTCGGATTAAAAGATTCCAGGATACGGGAAAGAGCACAACCGGAGGAAACAATGTATTTTCTGGGAGTTAGCCTACTGGAGGACACTCATTATCCAAAAAAACATGGATGTGATGCACATCGAAAATAATGTTTTCGATAATGTGTTTAACACAGTGATGAATTTTTGGGGGAAATCAATAGATCACCTTAAAGTGGGAAATGATCTACAGCAGTTAGGTGCACGCCGTGAACTGCAACCTCGGACAGTCAACGGGAGGACGCTATTTTTGAAAGCACCTTACTGTTTAGACAAGAAATAGGTAGAGAAGGTCTGTCAAGTTAAGAATTTGAAGCTTTCAGATGGATATGCGTCCAACATATCTCGTTGCTGTAGTGTATCGGAATGCAAGTTCCAAGGGATGAAGAGTCACGACTGTCACACATTTATGGAAAGATTCATTCCTATTGCCTTTCGGGAACTGTTGCCAAGGGTTGTATGCGAGACTTTAACTGAATTATCATATTTCTTTTGGGATATCTGTTCTTCTAGAATCCGGGTAAGTAACATGGAGATGCTTGAAAAGAACATTGTGTTGATAATTTGCAAGCTCAAGAAAATCTTTCCACCGTTATTCTTTGATTCAATGGAACATTTGTCCGTTCACTTGGCCTATGAAGCTAAGATGGGTGGGCCTGGGCAATATCAGTAGATTTATCCATTCGAGAGGTCTTGCTTAAACTCTACTTTGTTTGTTTACAGGTAATACAAACACCGATTCATTGATATTCCACTTAACTCTATTCGTTAAACTTCTAGGTTCATGTTCTATTTGAAGAAGAAAGTCCATAATAAAGCTCGTGTTGCGGGCTTAATTGCTAAGGCTTACGTAATGGAATTGTAGCCAATATTTTCGGTCTGATGCTGATACAAGGTTAAATCAACTAGGCCAAAATAAGCCCGAAGCTAGCACACATTTGGAAGGGCAATTGTCAATATTCAAGCAGTCATGTAGTCAGTTCAGACGAACCTATACTCAATGGCTAACTATTATAGAGTACAGTGCTGTAACAATATATGCCCTTATAAATTGTGATAAAGTTTCAACATTCGTTAAGTAAGTTTTTGACTTAAGATAATTACTGTACATAATTGAAAATGTGTGATCAGTGGGTTAGCTCTCTCGATTTGTAGTGAATTCGACGGAGAATCTTTAATCACCGATCCCGTTAGACTTAACTCTCATCGAAAATTACATTTTATAGAGTGGTTCAGAAGACATGTAAGTTTTTAACCAAAATATATTATGTTTCATATGTCACTCCATATGTGGTATATTGACTTTCACTGTCTTATATAATAGGTTCAGTCGGTCGATGCTCCAATAGCCTCCTTGTGGAAATTACTAGCTCAAGGCCCTAGTAAACAAGTAGCCTGTCATGGAGGCTACATCATCAATGGGTTTAGGTTTAACATAAGAGATGATGACCGGACGAAACAAACCAAAACAGTAGATTCTTGGTCAACGACGACAGTTATGATCAGAATTGCATGAACTTTTATAGAGAGCGGGATGAGATTGTTTAGCTAATATTTTTGGGTTCACAAAACCGTCTGGTAATGTTCAAGTGTACATGGTTTGATGTCACATGCGGCGGAAGAATCCGTGTTAGCCCGCAAGGGATTAGAGATATCAATATTAAGTCAAGACTTGCATCAGACGAGCCGTTTGTGTTTACTAGTCAAGCTGCACAAGTCTTTTACGCTGAAGACGTCGCAAATCCCAAATCTCATTGGTCTACAATTATCAATTTGAAGAATTTGCCCATGACAAATGAAAGTGAGGTAGACACCTTTCAAGCTGACCAGACACCTGTCTCAATACCTGTTGAGGTGGACAGTGAGGATGATGATCTCCCTTTTCAACCAAGAGTTGATGTAGTGGAAGAAGTCGTAGATGATGACGCGGAAGACGTAGAAAATGCTGTAGATGATGACACGGAAGAAGTAGAAAATGCTGAAGATGATGAGACTGAGTCTACTGATGAAGAGGAAGACTTACTTGATGAAGAGGATGACGAGTTCCAAGATGAAGAAGATGACGAGTTCGACGATGATGATGATGGCGATGATTCCTAAAATGAATATGATTGACTTGTACTGTTGTAACATGCATTCTTTTAGTACCCGGTTCATGTAGTGTTTTTATATTCGGTTCATATATATACTCGGTTCATTTATATAGTGTTATAACATGATATGGACTATACATTGTTTTATATTTGTTAATTTCTTCAATTTGGACTTGTTGTACACAAAGTCAGACATGGATAGATTACGGGCTATCCATGGTCGCGGTGGATGTCGAGCTGCATCTACTATGGTGACTCCTACCTCGTCATTGCCTGTTGATGACAAGGTAAATAGTGCCCACATCCAATAGGTGGGGGCCTAGTCCCAGCCATAGCCACAGTCACAGCCCCAATCACAGTCCTAACTGTTGGCCCAGCCTCGGGCCAATTCCTCATACACGCCCCCCGCTGGTTCTCCTTCTTCTGTGAGTTCTACCTCAGGTATATTTCATAACGGCATTTGGTCATAATGCCAGACTGATATTTAAATTATATTTGATCTGTATTGCTATTGGCATTTTGTAGGATCTCGATGAGGCTGTGGACCGACACACGGGGTGCGCATCGACCCCCAGCGTAAACCGAAAGTTATTCTCACCCAGGAGGGCTAGTAAGTAAAAAAAATTACATAATGCAGTACTTACAATCTTCAATTCTGATATTTATTACTGCCCACTTGTTTAATGTGTTCGATGGTTGTTTCTTTATCAGGTTCCTGGAGACTCCGGCGAAGACCAAGATCGGCGTCCTTGTGAAGGGCCAATTCTCTGAGCCACGTAGAGATGGAAATTTAATCCGCACCTGGCGGATATCTGAACCGTCCCAATCCGATAGGAGTGGATTTTTTATACTTTGACCGGGTTATGGGGCGGGTATGATAATTGGATTTTAAATCCGTAGCAGGTAGAGGTTGGGTTTGGTATTTATTCTGCCCCGCCCCAGTATCCGACTCGCACCCGCCCCGTATATGTTATGTTAATCCTAAATCAATCTTAGCCATACATATCTATGGTATAAATAAGTCTCAAAACCCTAACACATTTTAGTTTCCCTTTTTTTAACTCTCTCTCACTCTGCCGCTCAATGCCCTTTTCACCTCTCACTATGCCGCACAATCATCCCAGCCATAGACCACCTCCCCAGTAGCCACCGTCCACCACTAGCAACTGTCGTCCACCGTCCTCCTTGGAGAACTTCTCAAACTCCTCAACCTCACTATCATTCGATGAGAAACCCCATGGAAGGATCCTTAAAGGATCTTCCTGTCCAACGTTTCGCGTCTTGATGTGCTGAAACTCTTCGTCGAGCTGAACCACAACGCTTTCTTAGCACGATCTACGATCTCTATATCGGACTGGATGGCCAACTCCTCTGTCACCTGAAAGATCTTGTTGACGGTGGTGAGGTACTCTACGGTGAGGTACTACAGCGGCGAGCTACTCTACGGCCTCGTCCTCCTAGGGAAGCTGCTCAGAGGATCCCCTATTGAGAACACATTAATGGATGACACACTTGGCGGCCTCAAATTTTTCGTTGTTGAACTTCATGAGATTTCAATAATTTCAGTAGTTTATGTAAATTAATATTCACCAATTTCAGCTATCTAATATCCAATGATTAATAGCATTGAGTAATTTTAACTTCAGTAATTATTGGAATTTATTAGGACTACCGGGGCAGACAGGGGCAAGACTGGGTTTTTAAATAGTCGAGCGGATCGGGGATGGTATTTCCATCCCTTGACCCAATGGCGGGCCGGGGTGGAGTTGTGTATTAAAACTACACGGGTGGGTACAGTTTTTATAAAATCCGCATCCGACCCGGCCCATTGCCATCCCTGGAGCCATGGCTATATTGGAAGGACTGAGATGCCACGATGAGGGAGTCCTTATGGGAGGTATGGTTTTTATTCATTTGTGTCAGTTATTATTTGTTTAATTAGAACGTAATTTTAAATCAATCGTATTGATTGTGTAATTGGATACTTTGCAGGAAGGGTTCGAGTTTGAGTTGCCTGAGCAGCAGGCATTAGGGCGACAGGCTTTTTTTTATTACATTGGTAAAAAATTGCCGGCAATGGCTGCACGACCCACGGGAGCGAATGCCAAAGATGGTGCCCCAGGGTGCGCCAATGGAGGAGTGGAAGAGATTTCCCCCTCATTGGATATCTCCCGCAGTATGGGGGGTGATGGTTGAAATATGAAGGACTGATACATCATGGGAAGCCAAGAGTAAAAGTGGGATCGAGAATAGACATGAGAAAGATCCCATGCACACGGGAGGGTCGGCGGCTCATGATGTCCTTCGACACAAGAATGCGATTAAGCACCCGAACCTGGCACCGGATAAGGTATGTGCTTTGACGTACCTTGAGACGCACATGAGGAAGAAGGATAAGGACGATCAACACCAAGCGGGAGACTTTATTTTAGATATTTCCGGGCAGATTGATGTAAGTTACAATCTATTTTGTTTAGTTTGTTAAATTATTGCCTTTGTTGATGTTTGTTCCCTTAATGTTTTGAATGTCAAATCACTGTTTTGCAGGCCTCGTATGAACAGATCGTCAGGAGTGTCCATGAGTATGGGCACGAGTATTGGGGGATTGAAGCGATGGCTGGATACATCGGGGGTCATCAATTGGCAGAAAGGCCGTGTTTTGATAGGAGTGTCCCCACCCCCGCTGCCTCTTCACAGATGCAGACACCGACTGTGGGGCGACCATCATTAAGAAGACGAAATCCGTCGCATCACTACGGAGGTGGATAGGATGATTGCGGTGAATATCGATACAACCACTATAAACATTGAGTAAACACTTTATAAGATTGCGATCGAGATTAATGTGTCTGTGCCTTTACGTACAAAGCAATGCTGCTGGACATGCTAAGCCGAATCAGCCTCCTAGTGCACCCGTGGATGAAGACGATCAGCAGGCTCCAGATTCGGGACTCGTCGACCCCTGATCAGCCCTTGCCCGGTCTCCTAGCTATTCGTATCTCGCTCCCGTGCCCCCCAGGTTCAATTAGGGTTGGGGTTAATCGGGTTTAATTAGAGTTATTTGGTTCATAATCCCAACTGAGCATGATTTGTGAGCCTGTATTCAAGTTGTTGAAGAAAGATTCAACCAGAGAGTGGAACCCCTTATCCCAAAAAGCCTTTGATAAGAGTCGTGAGCTCTCTGATACCCGATAGTCCTTTATTGTTATATCTAACAGTAATCGATACCGCAGCCAGTGGCATGTTAGCCTAACATGTAAAAAGAGCCATGTACTATGTCAGAAAGAAATTAATTTTTGGCTTTTTGGATGAGTTTTTTAAGTCTTGTATGGCTCATTAGTGTATACCCTTTGTCTACATGGTTATTCCTCATTTCTGGCACCTTTTCGCTCAATTTATATAAACTTTTCGTCAAACTAATGGATGTTTTACTTCTCTACCTAGATCTCTAGTTCGGTAAATCTTAACATCCATATGTTCCCCATTATTTATTTATTTTTTTCATTTATTTCAAAAGAAATGCTCTTAGATAGTTATTTTTTCTCATTAAAATGCAGGTAATTGATTACTATAGCAAGAAGAGTATTCTTACAAACCTACATGCTTAGAAACCCCCCAAGGATGTGAAAGCAGAAGTTTAAAAGGCACTTTCATGAAAGGGAGCTAGTTCTTTCTTAACTCAATGTCGAACTTCTAAGCTTCTAAAGTTATGGGATTTTGGTCATATGTACTTGTGATATTTAGGCTTCGTTTGACAAAATTTTTTTTTTGGTTTTCAGTTTTTAAAGAGCAGTTTTTTAAAGAGCAGCTTAATTTTTTTTTTTATAAAAACAAGTGGGTGTTTGATAACCCCTTTTTTTTTTGAGGTTTTTTTTTTTGGTGTTTGGTAACCCTTTTTATTTTGACTTTTTTTTTTGGTGGTTTGCGGTGGCGGTGGTGGGGCGTAGCGGTGGTCGACGGTGGTGGTGGTGGTGGTGGTGGCCGACGGCCGGAGGTGGTGGCCGGCGGCCGGAGGTAGCTGCCGGCAGTCTCCGGCGGTGGTCGCCGGCGGCCGGAGGTGGCTGCCGGCAGTCACCGGCGGTGGTGGCCGGCGGCCGGAGGTAGCTGCCGGCCGTCTCCGGCGGTGGTCGCCGGCGGCCGGAGGTGGCTGCCGGCAGTCTCCGGCGGTGGTCGCCGGCGGCCGGAGATGGCTGCCGACAGTCTCCGGCGGTGGCTGCCGGTGGTCGCCGGCGGCCGGAGGTGGTTGTCGGCAGTCTCCGGCGGTGGTCGCCGGCGGCCGGAGGTGGCTGCCGGCGGCCGGCAGTCTCCGGCGGTGGTCGCCTGAGGTGGCTGCCGGCGGTGGGAGGGTGGTGGTGGTGGTCGAAAAAAAAAAACCAAAAGTGAAAAAAAAAACCAGTTTTTGGAGTTTTTTTTTTACTCTGCAGTTTAAAAACTGGTTTTTTAAATTGAAAAAAAAATGGTTACCAAACGCTCTTTTTTTTTCAGTTTTTAAAACTGAAAAAAAAAGAGGGAAAAAAATTTTGTCAAACGGGGCCTTAGTTGGATCACTGACCAACCGGCTTCTATTTTTGCTTCGGTAACTGTAAGCACAGTCAACATTAAGGTTTTCAACTTAGTTATTAACAAAAATAATACTAGTGTTATAGGTGAGGAGTGATCAAATACAGATAATGAGGGGCCTCACTTGATAATAATTGCAAAGCTATGGGCAAGGCTTATATAGTTCCGTATGCTTCGCTTAAAACCAGACCCAACCAATCTATTACGAGTGCTTGTGGCTTTGCAAGTGTTTTGTTTGGTCCCACTTTCAATTTTCAAACAATGTGAGTACTATGCATAACGTAGTACTACAAGAAGCATAAAATCAGCTTTTTCCTTCTCTTACTACCAATTATGACAATATAAATAGCATAAATCAGCTTTTTCCTTCTCAAAACTCAGCTTCACTTGTGGATGTGGGTCAATTTGTGACCCCTTAAGTGACCGGTCATCTTAGCATCAAGCGTCTCATCCTCGATGTTGGGTGGATTGGTAATTGCAGTGACATTGGCATCAGTTTGTACCTTGACATTGTGCTACCCGTTGATCTCAACATGGGGAGAATCTCGTGATGGCACTTGTGCGCTACAACCTCTTCATGCTCGAAGCTGCCGTCTATTAGCCATGTAAACACTATATATACATATATGCATATAAGCATAACAAAAATGGGAATAGATAATGATTGAAAGAAAAATTGAAGTTAACCATTAATTGAGCGACTACAAGAAACAAAATAAACAAACAAACAAATAAAGACATGATTCACTTATTCAAAAATAGATAGTACGCGGAAATAATTAGTACACAGGAAAAAAATTGATCGCTATTCATAAAATTAGGCCCGGGTAAAAACGGGTCGGATAAAATTTACCCGATTTTTTCCGGCAGAGTTTTTTAATGCCCGAATCCTACCAAGGCGGGTCAGGTTTTACTCGCAGGTAAATTATTATTTTTTAATTTTTTTATTGACATATAATCACTATTTTTCCTTCTTCTTGATTACTAAAACAACAATCACTTTCTTTTTAATTTATTTTACAATTCACTAGGGAATAGTCTTTTGAATTTCTTAAATTGAACTTTTGCTCCCTTCTGCAGTTGGATGTTCAGTACTTCTCAAATTCTCAATCCAATGCAATCACACCAAATCTCCAAATACAATAAGCACAATATCTAACACAAAAACCAGAAAATCACCTACAAAATATTTCCTACGTTTGAAAAAATAAAATACTTAAATACATACAAAAAAACAAACACAAATAATACAAATAGATCAATCAGAGATGGTGGTGGTGGATCCGTAGTGGATCTGATCGGAGACATTGGAGGCGGATCTACAGCAGATCTGGCGGTGGAGCATGAGAGGGGCAATGGGCTAGCTTGGTCATCGATGGATCTAACTGGTGGTGAGAGAGAGCAATGTCATGAGATAGAGAGCGCTGTGGATCTGACTGATGGTGAGAGAGAATGCCGTCATGAAAGAGCGACGTCTTGAGATAGAGACAGAACCGTCGACCGTCACGCGAGAGAGAGAGAGAGGAGGGAAGAGCAGCGCACGAGAAGGTGAGGGATAGAAGAATTAGCGAATGAAAAACCCAAGCACTTACTTATATAGAGGAAAAATACGAGTAGCCCGAGTAAACCATATCCGAACCAAAAATTGTGGGTCAATTCATGTACGGGGGTCTATATACAAAGGGTTTTAAAATAAGTACTTGTACCTGGGGTTCCGGTTCCTTTTTTGCAAGGTCTACATGAAATCGCTATCTGCCTCTTTATTTTCATTTTCATCTTCCTCTTCCTCTTCATCCTCTTCCTCCTCGCCCTCTTACTCCTCGTCATCTACAAAGCTATCAAGTCTTTGCTGTTTAAGCCCACTTTCTAGTGGAGTCTCAAGACTATGCCTTTTAGTCCCTCTGTCTGAAGCTTGCCCCATTAGTTGTGCATTTTTTTGTTGGATGTTCCTCTACTATTTTTGCTTCAATGTCATTTCTGGCCCAAACTCTTGGAGTTAACAAGTGTAAATCCATATCGATATGTTTTGATCCCTGCATTTTGATTCACAGTGTCATACCATCCATTTGATTTTAAAAAGTACCACCTTTCCTGCTCCAAAATTATTTTTCAAAACACCAAAGTACTCTAATAAGTATTTTGTAGGATTTTTATCTCTAGACGATGAATAACCATGTGTAGCAGCTAGACAAACACTCCGCTATTTTGTGTTTTTCTTTTCTGCTCGAGGCGCTCAGTGTGAAACTTATATTCGTTTATCAAATCAATACATAAGAAAATACTCAAATGAAAATTCAGAGAAACTAATCTTGAATCACAAATGAATGCATGAGAAGAACTCACATGACCACTAAAGTTTTTTAAGTAGTTATCAACTTCTATTGACGTAGGTTTCTTTCTAGGTCTTCCTGGCATCATTGTTCACACACTTTGACATAGGCGACATCATATATTAACATATTATCCATATACTAAGCCAAAATAAATATATTAGCAATGCTTTGAGAAAATTTCTTATGTTCGATACTCTTCTAAGTCATCATAGTTAAACAACACGTAGCGTTGTGTAGTCTCTATATCCTTGACATCTAGATGAATCATAGAAGGGATACCTAAAAATCTACCTTTGGCTGAAAAAAGTACAAACTTCCAGTCTCTTCTTCAACATAAATATCTTCATTCCTTCCTGGTCGAGTCCTTGTTGGAGGAGAACCTTCTAAGTACATTAAGCAAAATCTTAAACAGTCGTTCGCTAATAACCTTTTTGCAATGGACCCTTCGGGGAGGCTCTTGCACCAAATATAGCTTTTTAGCTTAAACGTGTATCTATAATCATGTAATATAAACTACATGAACCTCTAAGTGTCATCTAATATCAAATAAAAAGTAATAAAAAGCTTTTTACCTTTCAAATGGAAACATTTGGTGTATTGTACAGGTCCAGCGATCCTTGTCCTCCACAAGACGAACAAGCAAATGGACCATTATGTCGAAGAAAGCCTGTGAGAATATCATCTCAAGATGACAAAGTGTCAATACTATCTTCCTATTAAGTCGTTCAGAGTCTTCTACTCGGTAATTTTTAGAACACATCTCTTTGAAGAACTGACATATGTCAACTCTAACAGAGCAAACATTGTCTGCCAATACCCCTGTTATTGATATCATAAGAATTTGATGCATTAGGATATGGCAATCATAACTCTTAAGACTTGAAATCTTGCCATCTTTTTCAAGTACGCAACAGCTGATATTTGACGAGTAGCCATCAGGAACCTTGACATTCTTCAACACATGGAGAAAATCCTTGTTCTCATCCTTGGACATTGTGAAACATGGAGCAGGCAAGTTATACTTGCCTGCACCAACTTCAACTGGATGCAGTTCTTGTCATATCTTCATAACTTGCATGTCTAAGTGAGCTTTTAGAGTATTCTTTGTTTTCCCTTTGATACCCAGCAATGTCCCAAGCAGATTATCATATAAATTCCTCTTAATATGCATTGCGTCCAAATTATGGTGTAAGATGAGAAATCTCCAATATGGCAACTAAAAAAATATATCTTTTTCCCCTCCAGTTATGGTTGGGATCCTTAGGCACGTAGCTTTTACTAGCCTTTCCAAACGTAATATTTATGTGTCTCACCACTACAAGCACATCAAACCCGAAACGAATAACTGGATATTCTCTATACTCACATCACCCGTTGAAAGGTTTTTTTTTGAGCTTCTATATGTGATCTGGATCTAGAAAAATCGGTGTGCAATATAACATTGCTTACCATGTAATTTACAAGACCGAGTATCTTTTTGACAAACTGGACAAGCCAACTTGCCCTTCGTGCTATAACCTGCCAACATTGCATAAGCTGGGAAGTCGCTAATAGTCCACATGAGCATTGCATGCATCTTGAAGTTAGTTTTGATGAAGGCGTCAAACGTTTCAACACCATCAAACAACGCCTTGATCTCCTTAATTAATGAGCTAAGATACATGTCGGTATCATTACTATGGAAAGTTGAACTAGGTACTAGCAAAGACATAATGAAAAATTGTTGTTGCATACACATTCCCAAAGGCAAGTTATACATAACCACAGTAACTAGCCATATGCTATGACTTGCTCGGTGGCGAAAAGGATCCATACCATTAGCTGATAGCCCGAGTCTTATATTACGAGGGTCTAAAGAAAAGTACGGATTTTAAGAGATCAAAGTGTTTCCAAGCTTTCGAGTCAGTAGGATGGCGCTGTCCTTCATCTTTTCGATATTTTTTTATCATGCCATATTATCAATTCAGCTGTCTTTGGTGACATATATAGCCTTTGCAGTCTTGGTATTGAAGGAAAATGACACAATTGCTTCACAGCTACTTATTTTTTTTTTCCTTTTTACAAGTTCCACATTCTATTTCCTATGCCGCCTCCTATTGAACCATACTCCACCTTAATTTCTTGTACACCTTGCACGAATTCAATATGCTATCTTCCTTCCAATGCAACATGCAATCATTGGGATAAGCATCAATCTTATTGTAGCTGTATCCCAAGCCACCAATCATGTTTTTTGTTTCATTAAAGTTGGCAGGCAATGTCTCACCGTTAGGAAGTATTTTTTTTTTAAACTTACTAAGTAGAAAATTAAAGGACTTCTCTGTCCATTTACTGGTGTATTTTAGATTAAATAACCATACAATAAATGATAGCC
Organism: Escallonia herrerae; assembly: GCA_033070095.1. NCBI lineage: Eukaryota > Viridiplantae > Streptophyta > Magnoliopsida > Escalloniales > Escalloniaceae > Escallonia > Escallonia herrerae. The sequence goes on along the minus strand of JAVXUP010001998.1, from coordinate 140,451 downwards.
TGTCTCAGTCTTGCATTGCGAGTATAATGGTCGATCTGCATTGCTCAAGTATTTATTGAAGTTTGCAACTTTAACGCAAGGGTCCTTCGATCGGCTAGTGAATTTATCATTTACCATTTTATGCATAGCTCCACCACTACCAATGTTGAGCTCTACATCATTTCCCATGCAATTTGAATGAGAAGACGAGCCTTCCCCATGAACTGTCCACATTGTATAATTTCTTATAAATGCCCTTATTATCAAATGTTCTTGCACAATTTCACATGTGCGGAACATGCTATTAACGCAATCTCTACATAAATACAAAATCTCTCTAAAGATTGTTGCCGTATTGACAAATGCAAAATCCAGAAATATTTTGACTCCAGTACAATAAGTATCAGTTTCTCTAGAGTGCGTCGTCCATTTCTTGTCCATATTATCTTTCTTGTATTAGGAAAGCCAAAGCAGAAATGCAAACAACAATGAGAGAAATGAAAATACAAAGATATCATGATGACAATAAACTATGGCTTAATATGAGAAACCTCCAAATTGTGGTGTAAGATGAGAAATCTCCAATATGACAACAACAACAACTAATGTGCAAAATTGTTAGAAATTATAAGTAACCAACTAATGTGTAATCAGATGATAACTCCAAAAATCAAGCGTTTACTTTCGAACTCAGGCAATCAAACAAATTGAAAACCAAAAATCAGAGAGCAGCATAACTTGGCCAAATCCCACAAATACCGAAGTAATTAACACCGCAAACAAGAGCCAAATACCACAATGCCGTGATCTCAAATCCAACAATTTCTCATAAAAAAAGTCAGCCGCGTTGTTACACGTAAAAATAAACTTGAACCACAAAAAGTAGACAGATTCAACCCAAAAAAAACTTGCATTGAAATCAACCATCCGCATTAAATGCTTTGAAGCTAAAAAAAAAAACCCTAAAACCCAAAGTAGTTTGACATTTTGAGTTGACTCAACATTTACACAAACTTTACGCAAGAAAATGAAGGAAACAAGTTGCAGTGACAAGTTTATCAACAACATGTTGGTATCTAATCTCTTAGTGATACAATTTCACTGCTCTCCATTCTCACTTGCAGAGAAAAGATAATGAAATTAGTGGTGGATCTAAAAAGCTATGACTAAAAGGCAAAAGCGTGAATGATTGGTCATAAGCGAGCGCTTTACTGCAAGATTATGCTGTTAAGACTAAGCAATTCCGAATTCATGCTCTCGCTGCCAGGGAAATAAGACTTTTTCTAGGGGAGAGATCTATTGCAGGACAAGAGCCATTAGAATGTGGCATGTTTTTAGAGAGGATCTGAACTTTTAAAACATTATCCAAGCGCCAATACACATAAACAACTGAATCCTAGCAATCCAGCCTGACAACCAACTACCCAGATCAATGGGGAAGATATTCTTCCCAGAATCTTATCCATGAAATGGAATTTGGAAGATAGCAGAAAGAAGAGAGTCAATTTCAAGTGATAGGGTACTAACTTGAATGCCAAATCCATATGGGTGAATGTCCCAAGTGTCCACTAAACCTTTTATAGAAATGACTATGGCAACTTTCTCTTAACTTACTCAAGTATGGGTATCCAGAAATGAATATGGCAACTTTCTCTTCGTTGATCAGAAACATGTGGGTGTATATGTCAAAAGGTAAAGTTTAAGTTCAATCAATAAGCCTAAGGCTAGCAAGTTTATGACTCTTTTTCCTTCAGCAGCTTTATTCCTCTTGACAAAATTCCCTCGGCAACAAGAAGAATTTTCAGCGAATAGAATTTGAAGAGATGCAATGCATAAACGAGATTAGGACTAAGAACCCAAAAGCTCAGGATCTCAACCCAACTCAATGCATAATTCATTAAAAAACCAATGTCAAACATCATACGCCTTTTTTTCTTAATTAAAATATCCAATCAAGAAAAGCGTGGATGTGGGGTGACCCATGTACATTCGAAGGTACCCACAAATCGAACCCCTCCCCCACCACCCAACCCCCCCAAAAAAGAAAAAAGAAAGGAAAGGAAAAAACCACAACAAAACCAACAACTCATGTTACGCACCCAAAGTTAAGTTGCTATCGTTCTTCTCTTCACAGCCAAACATAGAGAAATGCTGCCCTGCACTTTTTTTCGCAACCGAACATCAAGTTACAATGTATGGAAACAAACAAAGATTTGATACCATCATATACATAGTGTCAAAGTAAATGGAGGAGAAAGAGTATAAGTTGCCGAGAGCTATGCTCGGGAAGACAGATTTCGAAGAACTAAGGACCTTGATCAACGACCTATGGCAGCATCGGCGCTTAACGACCATGATACTTGAGTTTCAATTTATACCCATCAATTTGATGCGTAAAGTTGTAACAAACTAGAGATAAAGTAACACCAAACTTACCTCGGAAGCATAAATCAACAAAGATGATAAAGAGCTATTGCTAGTGTTCCACACTACACATCAATTGATAAAGGTCAGAGAAGAAGATTCAAAAACTGAAAAATTAAATTAGAGAAAGCCTGATTTTGGAAAGACCCAAGCAATTGAAAATCAGAAGAGCGGTAATTTTGTGAGTGTGCATAGGGGGCTGTGTGTGTGTGTGTGTGTAAAGATGTAATGGTGCATGCGTTTGGTGTTTTTGTGTGTGTGCGTTCGGTGTTTCTGTGCGTTTGCGTTTTAGAGATGATGCCAAGGAATGTGGATTCGCAGTCAACGTGGAGGTGCCATAAAGAATGCAGTCCGAGTCAGATGTCAAGTGCGCTGATGTGGGACAGCAAGGGTGGAGCAAGGGCAGAGACCAAGGGCTTCCCAGACAGAGCCTGAGGGTGACAGTGCTGCGAGGGCGATGGCGCAGGGTGAATACATGATGACAATCACAGTCCGATACTTAGGTCCAGAGTCAGGGCCATGTATGTTTCTCTCTAGGATTCTAGAGTGAGAAAGTAAAAATGTGAGAGTTCCCCTCCCAAATGAATTATCAAGACCCCTATTTATAGAGGTTAAGATGATGATGTCATTAATCAACATGTGGCGCTCCCCAAAAGTGACACGTCACCGGGGGTCCACGGGTGTCGGTGTTCCATGGACTGTCGGATCTCATATTCACTCGGTCTGCTCCTCATAGTGTCGCTCTATCTGTCTGGAAAGACTGGCTCCCACAGCGTTGGTGTGGCCAGAGAACCTCTTGATCTAGCCACCAATCCAAGCCCTTGCAGAGTCCCACAGGCCTGGCAGCGGTGGGGAAGACCCGACGCCCATCCGCTAGGTGGACTAGGCGCGATGTTCGCGGAAGACCTGCTCCCGTCTCGGAGTGACCTGGGGGTCATAGTCCTTAGGGGTGCCGACGCGAGCCCCCAGTGCCGAAGCACGTAGGCGAGTCACGAAGACACCCTGACGGAGATAGTGTCCTGAAGAAGTCGCCTATCCCGCGGGTGAGTCCTTGTGCTGGAGGACTCGGAGCGCGTCAAGGTAGCATCCCGGAGGAGCCGTCTACCTGGTGGAAGGGGAGTTCAAAAGCTCCCTGGCGGAGATAGTATCCCGGAGGAGTTGCATATCCCTGCGGGTGAGCCCTTGTGCAGGAGCACTCGGAGCACGTCAAGGTAGCATCCCGGAGGAGCCGTCTACCCAACTGGCCGAGGTAGCATCCCGGAGGAGCCGTCTACCTGGCGGAAGGGGAGTTGAAGAGCTCATTGGCAAAGATAGTTTCCCGAAGGAGTTGCCTATCCCCGCAGGATGCTGCATACTCTGGAGAGTGGGACGAAGCATGTTCCACGACCAAGGCAAGGTGCGCATGGCATGGTGAAAGGATGGTCCGATGCAAGGAGCATGGTAGTGTGACAGAGAGCCAGGGGGCACGACTGTGTTAGTGGCATGGCACACAGACGCGACAAAGTGCGTATGGTGCCAAAGGCACTATAGTATAACATAGAGCTCGGGGGCACAACTGTATTAGTGGCGTGGCGCATGGGCGCGACGGAGTGTGTATGGTGCCCGAGGGCATTGTAGTGTGACAGAGAGCTCGGGGGCACGACTATATTAGTGGCTCGGCTCATGGGTGCGGCGGAGTGCTTATGGTGCCAAGGGCGCTGTAGTGTGACAGAGAGCCCGGGGCACGACTGTATTAGTGGCGCGGCGCATGGGCGTGGCAGAGTGCGTATGGTGCCAAGGGCACTGTAGTGTGACAGGGAACCAAGGTGCACGACTGTATCAGTGACGCGGCGAACGGGCGCGGCGGAGTGATGTTCGGGCGACGGGGGTCACAGAGTGACTTCTGAGCGATGGGGGTCGAGGAGTGACATCGGGCGACGGGGGTCATAGAGTGACTTTCGGGCGACGGGGGTTGCGGAGTGACGTCTGGGCGACGGGGTCGCGGAGTGACGTTCGAGCGATGGGGGTCGCGGAGTGACTTCAGGGCGACGAGGGTCACGGAGTGATGTCCGGGTACAGGGTCACAGAGTGACGTCCGAGCGACGAGGGTCGCAGAGTGACGAATGATGGACGTCGCAAGGTTGATGTGCGAATGTCCATAAACATCGTGGAGGTGCATAGACTCGAGAAAACAAGTGCGCGCGGGGGGAAGGCCATAGGCCAAAAATGGGGGTAGGCCAAAAATGGGGGAAGGCCAAAGCCACCACCCATGGGGAGGCCGAGGCCCACCCTAGGGGGTGGCCAAGGCCAGTGGCCAACTCCCATTATGGGAGGCCAAAGCCATTCCCCCTTTTAGTGAACTTTGGGCGCACCAACGGTTGGTGTTTTAATGGGCAATGACGAATCTGGAAGTTGCGTAATGATGAACATGTTGCCCGTGAGTCGTACCCACATAACGAACAAGGTGCCAAAGTCACATACGAAGTGTTGAAGCGAACAAAGCACGAAAAGGACTTTGCATGAAAAGTGAACAACCGGGGGGAACGCCAAGGCCAACCCCCCATGGTGGCCGAGGCCTACCCCCCATGGAGGCCGAGGCCTACCCCATGGCCTTTGGGGAGGCCGAGGCCTACCCCATGAGGTTGGCCAAGGCCAATGCCCTTGACCCCGTCTCTCCGGTTGCACCATCGGTCAATGTTTTTGGTGAAAAGGTGCTTGGGTGGTCGCGGCGTGACGAACATGGTACCATGAGTCACACTAACGTGAAATAATTGGTGACTAAGGCGTGTGAAGCAAGAAACGCACGTGACATGAGTGTGTGCACTTTGACCGGTTAGATGTGCAAAGCGGGACCCCTAGTAGGCCCTTGGATACGACCAGAATAGGTTGGAAACAAGAGACAGGGGGATCGAGAAATAGAATCGAGAGAGGGAGATCAAGAGCCGAGTTTGGGAAGTAAGCTAATTTTGTTTGCGTCTGATTGTGTTTGCATCTGGTGATTTTGTGTGTGTGTGTGTGTGTGTGTGTTTTCAGAGAGAAGGAGAACATAACCAGAAAGTTGAGAGCCGAGTCAGTGGAGGTAACCTGATTACGTGAGTTCATGGGATACATATTGAATCGAATGAGGAAAAAAGGGAAAGACTTCGGCAGGTGTAAGTCCGTTGCCTAAAACTTGCTTAGCCATTTGTATTAGGTTTTATTTGGTGTTGAGATTTTGTGGGTTTTTGGACCTTAAAGTTTTCAGTCGCACTTAAGCCACGAGCAATTTTTCATGAGCTATGGCAGTGATACCCGGTAATCACTGCTGTATAACCTTTACAACAGTGGCTTTTATGGCCATTGTTATAAATCGCTACTATATATAGTGTATGTCAATGGCTTTTTGGGCTGCTGATATAGGGCATTTTTCTTATAGTGGATGTTCCGCGATCTTTGAGAATGTGGGCAGCACAATTCACCATGTGCGAGTGATGACTATACAAGAGACACTAAAATGGAGAACACTTACTGCCGGTGACCGAGAGACAACAATCAGATCATGGAAATTATACATGCAGAACAGTGTGGACTGTACATGAACGACCGAATGCTATCAAAGAAGATTCTTAAAAAGGGATACTATTGGAGCAAGATTGTGTCGAGTATGTAAGGAGGTTTCACAAGTGTCAAGTGTATGCCAACCTGCAGCATCTCCCTCCTCAAGAGTTACACAACATGACATCCCAATGGCCTTTTTTGGGTTGGGAATAGATGTGATAGAGAAGATCAGTCCTAAAGCCTCTAAAGGACACAAGTTTATTCTAGTGGCAATAGATTATTTTACAAAGTGAGTGGAAGCTGCCTTGTATGCCGTGCTCAATGCTTGGAAAGTGGCCCAGTTCATTCGAATTAACATAATTTTTTGGCATGGAGTTCTTCGGGAGTTGATTTCAGACAACGGATTACGTTTTGAAGGAGAGGCCAAGGATTTAACTGAAGAATACGACATCATCCGACATCGCTTATCGTTATATCGTCCGTAGACCAATAGGGCTATAGGAAGCCGCCAACAAGAATATCAAAAACATGTTTAGTAAGATGACAGATTTCTGTAGGAGTTGGCCACATATGCTTTCCTATGCCTTCTGGAGCCATAGGACGTCAGTGAGAACATCAACCGGGGCTACCCCATATTCAAAAGTCTATGGCATGGAGGTTGTACTCCAACAGAATTGGAAGTAATTCTCTTCGGGTATTGTTGGAAAACTTAATAGCCGAGGAAGATTTGGTGAGACACAGATTTGAAGAGTTACTACTGGTAGATGAGAAAAGGCTAAAAGCGTTATACGATGTCCAAAGTTACCAGAAGCAAGTCGCAAGGGCCTTAACAAGTCAGCGAAAGGACGTGATTTGAAAGAAAGAGTTTTGGTATTGAAGGAAAATATTGGACAAACTGGTAAGGTCCCTATATAATCAAGCAAACTATGATTGGGCTGCAGCGTTATTAGTCGATTTAAATGGAACAGATTGTTATAATCAGTCAATCTAGACCAACTAAAAAATATTATACTTGGGTTAAATTTGTAAATGAACTACAAGTGACCTGATCCTTCATCATGTCAATGGAACACATAGATGGAGCTACGTAGGAAGCCCATTAAGTTACCTATAGTGTGGTCAAATCTTAATAAAAGTATTTTATTTCACTAGCTAAGATATTGATTACATTCTCAAGAAAAATAAAATGCCTACTAGGACGAAAACCTTACAAAGGGTAGCCTAGGCAAAAGTTAGGGCAAAGGAAAAAATAAAAATCGAAAGAGTAGAAAACAAAATAACAAAAAAGCCCGCTAGGATGAAAACCCTACGAAGGGTGGCCCAGGCAAAAGTTAGGACAAAAAGAAAAATTCTAAGTTCTATGAGCAATCTAAGAATAATCAATCAGCACATTTGTTTCTTCTTCTTTGATAGAGGATGATCCTCTTCATCCAAAAATATGATTGACTTGAACGTCTTCGTGCTCTTCTTGTAGGTCAATATCTGAGATACGGGGATCACGTCCTCCAGATTTTCTGCCTCAAAAGCAAGACCTTGGTCCGCTTTCTTAATCTCTTTACCCTTTTACGTCTGTAATCAATTCGACCCTCAATAAAAGCATCCACGTCATCTTCTCGGTTATGAGCAGCTTTGGTAGACAACAAGCTCTTTGTTGTTTCTTCTTAGGCAGCAAGGAAGGGTTTTGTCAAGGCTCGTCAATGTGCAATACCGAATCGAATTCCCATCTACATCGAACTTCTCTTAAAAAATAGTTGGGAATCGACTCAAAACCACTTAATCCATGTAACTCAGACTTCTCCCTCAGCTTGAGGATGACAAAAACTCTGAACTATACTCCGAGAAGATCTACCAGAATCAGGCACTTCAGACCCCAAGTGAATCGCAGCACGAGCATCCTCTTTTGCTTGCTCTAGAAATCTGATCTCACATGCACTTAGGAAATCCCAGTGCAGCTCTGCCCTCAGCTTACTATCCAAAGCCTGAACCTTCTCCCAACCATAGGCCAAACCACTTTATATACTCTCAGATAGCAAAGAGGGAAATCAGATCCATGCAATCAATGAATGTATCACTCCCTACAAAGCGACCAAAATATTGCGGAGAACCCTAACCTTTACAAATAGTGTTGATTAGCAAAGGGCTAAGGTGATTCACCACAGCAGCAAAGTTACAGTAAGAATCTGGAAAATGTCTTAGAATTCGACAGGCGAAGTAAAAGGAAAAATAACCAATCCCAGGAGATAGTGTAACGCCCCCGAAAATTCGGAGCTTCGTCACCCCGAACTCCTGGGTCGTTAACCTACCGGATCACATCCAACCTGTCAAATCTGGCACATACTCTAAATCATCCAACTCAGCATCAATGAAGATTTCCCAAAATACTAGATTACAAGTTATTTAGCTTAAACTCTAACAGCTTAAGTCCTTCGCACTTCAAATTTCTAAGAAACAAATTAACAGTACCGACCATGGGCTCATCGGAATCTCACTCAGACTCTAAACCCCATTACCGAGCAACCTACTGTTGATCCAAACCTACAGAAAGGAATCAAACGAAGGGTGAGCTTTTAAGAGCTCAGTAAGGTCGTACAAGGACCAACAAAAGAATTACAAAATGATTCCAAGAATCTAACTAACAAAGATTTTCAGGATACTTCAAACGGTCAAAAACTCGATGATTTCCAAAAAGGATCAAAATTCGTTAGAAAAAATGCCAAAATAGACAAATACAATCACGATGGGTTCCAAAACAATCAATAAGAGATTATTTTCAAAGTCATCATTTCCAAAATACAACAGAGCTTTCCTGAGGTATTTCAAGCCAAGTGAGATAATCATTTCTTAGTCATTTCCATAACAATCATGGTATGCATGATGTGCATAAAATAAAAAATCAACGTTGATCCTTACGATGACACACATGCAAAGTTTTTTACTGTAATAAATACGTAGTGTACACATGCATGATGTACCGTAATAAATACTAGTCCCTTTGGGTACTAGCTTGCTTTTCAAGCAGGATTCAAAACAACCTTATACCACCTCCCCACTGAACTGGTACTCAGGTCAACACCGAAAATTCAACAATATCAATGAGCGTTAACATAAGCTCAAATCACCGAAATCAATTCGGGTGCCAATAACAATAACATACTGATGTAAGCCATCATTCGGACTTCCAAAAGAAAATCACAAATAAACAGCAAAACGATTGCGAATAGTTATCGAATTTAGGCATCATAATTCGGAAGAACGAATACAAACAATTATCAAATTTGCTCAACGTGCAATACAGACGACCATCACAAGATTTCCAAATTATCGATTCAGGTTCAACATTGGGATTTTTTGGGCAATAACATGATGATATTAATACATAATTCAAAGTTCAGCATTAGCCGTAAGTATATAAAAGGAGTACTTATGAGTAAGAGTTATCAAAATAAGGGCTCGGACGAAAGTCCTTACCCAGGGTTCAGATAAAATCCCATACCTGGATCCGAAGCTAAGCTATTTAACCAAAAAGTTTGTTGCTTGACCTAAACAGAATAATCGAATCATTAGAACACAATCTATAGCGTAATATTATAACTTAATACGGACTCACATATTCTCCCAAAATGAACCTCCCCATCACCAGGTATGTAAATTTACCGAAATGTCCCTAGGGTGTAAATTTACCGAAATGTCCCTTTCGGACTTAAATCACCAAAATGGTCTTCTCGTAAGTAAAAATACCATAATAACCTTACCCTATGTAATTTACCTAAAAAAATACCTTTTCTAGGTCAAATTACCAAAACACCCCCTTACACTTAAATCGTCAAAATGACATTTTCGTAAGCAAAATTACTAAAATATACTTACAGTATGCAGATTTACTCAAAATGCCCTTTATGGGTAAAATTACCAAAATACTCCCTCGGGGTGGCAAATTAGCAAAATGTCCCTGGGGTTTCCGGCACCGAAAAATCCCAAAATATCTTAAAACGCTATTTTAAGCATTCTAATATTATTTCTGGCCTAAAATGTATTTTAGAGAATTTTTGTCCAAAAATTCCAAACCGGTGTCCCGATCGAGCGCTAAAAGATCAGTTTCAGGAAAAAAAATACCTATCAGCTACAGAATGGCACGAAATTTTAGACAACAAATCATATCAGTAAAATAGGGTTTTCATAAAATTTTTAGATTAAAATAACTTGGTTTACTAGGTTAAATAATTTACTAATTTTGTTTAATCAATGCCCTAATTTAACTTCTTTTGCGGACACCAAAAATTCTTGAAAACATTCAGAGCATAGATCTTGTAAAAATATTTGGGGTTACAGTTTTGAACTTTATCCAATTTTGGCCCTAACTATTTATAACATTTCATGGAAAGCTACCTAAATTATTTTCCATCTTTAGCGACAATTATACTTACTATTTAGATTCACACACACACACACACACACACTGTAACACCTTATGTGCACACACCTCTCATCTTCCTCACTGCCGCACATATTTTCACACACACCACTCATAAACTCACACGGTTTCACTACCCCCACTCTCCAAAGCACTAGAATACTCATTGCCTTATCAAAACACACACACACACACACACACACACTAACATAATCACACACTCAGATCACATACAGCATCACTACACGGCCATGAACACATACCCATACATGCAATACGCTCACCACCCCACTGAACATTAGACCACACCCACGCACACCTTCCACACCCACAAAACACACACTGATACACCCTACCCCATGCAATACACTCATGTAGGTATTGAATTCCACACATTATACACTTAACTCGCACACCTGAAGAAGCACACATCGTAAGCAAAACACACGCGCACACACACACACACACACACCTGTAACACATATACACATTGTAAAACACACACTACACACTGCGCATATCCACTATCACACTCCCTCTACCACTATGCACCTACACACACACACACTGATCACACAATAAAACACTCAACACCCCCACCCATATGCTGGAAATCCATAATTATAGCATGAACACGCACCTACAACTCACTGCCGAGAACACGCACACACAGTAACCAAATACATACCCATATATCTAACTTTTACACTAAAATTTAAAGAAGATTACCTACTGAGAATTTCCCTAATCTCTCTCTTCTTCCCCCTTTCTTCTTCTTGAGCTCTCTGTTTCCCTCTCTCTGTTTTCCATTTCTTCTGTTACTGTTTTTCTCTTTTGTTCTTGTTTGAATTTCTCAAATTTCTTTTCTGTTTTCCATTCTTTTGTTTTTCTTCCATTTAATTTCTTATATATTAAATAATTCATTAGTTTATGTTATAATGTAATTAGTCATCAAAATTTAAGTAGGAGGTGTCACCAACTTATGACCCATTTTCTCAAAATTTGACACCTAGGTACACGTTTCCAAAATTTGCAATTTGACCCCTAAAATTTTCATAATTACAAAATAACCCCAACTTTTGTGTAATTACATCAAAGCCCCAAATTTTATTCTAACCTCCATTAGTTTAATTAAATGACCCTAAAACATATATTGTCACTCATTTCATTATTTTTCATCAGCAAAAACATTAATTACATATATGTTCCCAAAGTTTTTCCAAAACTATGGAAATGCCCACAAAATTTCAAAAATTATATTTTTACCCAAAAATTATTTTAAGCTCCTACACACTAGCTCAAATTTAACGCTTCATTTATTTTTTAGAGTACCGATAGTTATTTTAACCCGTTCCTAAAGTTTAGGATATTACAGATAGACACAGTAATATCTAGAAGTCTGCATAGTAGAGCCGTAGACTCCCCACCCGAGACAGTACCAACAAATATTTTGGACTCCCACACACAGAAAAATCGAGTCCAATCATCTATTTCAAAGTGACCTTCAAAGAGCAAAGGTTGGGAACAAAAAGAACATGGGCGATACTTTCTCTCAAAATGAGCAGCTATCAGTCACATGTGATATAAGAGCCACATATACAGAAGCAAAAGGAAACCCGTAAATGAAAGAGTTGGGTCCTCATGTACGTTGGTAATGCCACTATGCTTTCAATCACAACCACCAGAATCAAGGTTTTTCCTTTCGTAGACACCTAGACTAGCAACTTAATCAGCCTTGCATCAACAATACCAGGGCCAACAATGGTGAGGTATTTGGCCACTAGACATAATGCTAGAGCTGCTATCCAACCACATTTATACTTTAGATCACAGTTATCCAGTTTAGCAGAAAAGAGTTCTATTATGGGACAAAGTTGGATACCTTCACCCTGGATAACAGACATAGAATGCTCTTCCCTAAATTTCAGTAAACCCACGAGAGCGTTAGCATACACATCTCGGATGACCTAAATAGTGATGGAGAATATCTACTAGATCAAAGAATTCTTCATGAGTTGGGCAAAGTTCCTGCAAGACAAAGAGGAAGACATGATCATCGATGTCCCAGAATTTGCATGCCGCGTGAAGAATATCTTCATGGACAACCACATTTTTGATAGATCTCAGATTGAATCGCCCATCAAGATGAATTAGTTCGATCTTGTTGAATGAATCGGCAAAGCCCCAGAACTCGAGCTCGAAGATTGTAGAGTCATCTTCGAAAGCCATTAGGAGTTCTTCTGGGAGAATAAGAGTCAAATACCCCTCTGAAGGGATGAGTCCTGAATTTATAATAAGAGAGCCCTGAGATGTACAAAGATAAGACTCAAAAAATTTGTCAGAAGAACCGGCCAGCCAGTTTTTGCTTTCGATTTGAATATTTTGATAGTTAATGTCTCTGATCAACCGTCTAGTTTTATCAAAAAATTAATTTTTCTTCTAATCAACCGTCCAATTTTACTATGAAATTGATTTTTCTTCTACTCAACCATTTGGTTTTACCATAAAATTTGATTTTTCTTTTGGTCGGCCGTCTGATTTTATCATAAAATTTAATTTTGTTTCTGACCAACCGTTCGATTTTGCTCAAGAACTGGATTTTGTTAAACTACCCAGCTGATTAGTGAGTGCTTGTGAAAATTTTATAGGATTTGCCAATTTTTAGGCCAAACCCTGTACATGTTCAAGTAACTCAACCCACTCTCAATCCTTAATCTAGTTTTAGCCTAACCTTCTTTCTTTTTGTGCACATGTGTGAGCATAAATTGGAACAAAGCGTTAACATAGAAGTTTTAACTCAAATAGAAAAATAATAGTTGTGCATTAGGTCAAAAGTTCTAATCAGTCCTTAAAGGACTATAGGGCCTAATCTAGCTACTCGGAGCCAAACTCATCAACCCCTCCGGGTCTTCTTCGGGCAGGCCTCCTCCTCATCTCAAGGGTTCCTGACCTTTTTCATCTTTCTCGTCGTCCTCTTTATTTTTCTCCTCCTCGCCTTCAGGTTCAGGGAACGACTCCACCACTACAGTCTCTTCAGATTGGGGCTTCTTGTATGTCTTACAAAAGACCAAGGCAGTCCGGGAAGATTTTTATCTTCACTTTGGTGGAGGGGCTGGGGCTTTTCCTTTTAATCCCGGCAGCAACTTCTTTGCCCTTGGACGATGCCGACTCTAATTTGCTTACCTTCTTCGTGAAAGTTGGACTCATTGTACTCGTCCTCACCTGACCTCCCTTCCTACTTATAAGAGCCTCTTCTATAGGAGTCTGAGTGGCAGCAGTAGGGGTCACAGGCTCTGTAGAGCTTTATCATCTACTCGACCCACCTCCTAAAGGTGGCATCGAGAGAATAGGAGTGGGCGCCTCAACCGTCTCAATCGTTGGCATATACACCTCTAGTAAGTTCCAATAAATGGATAACATGTCCTTAAGACTGTGGATCATCCGATGGGCATCTATTAACATTTAGCAGAGGACCTACAATAAAGAAGTTCACATAATTAAAATCAAGGAAAAATGACAATTAAAAGTCGGTTAGGGTTTAAAGTTTACCGTTTGGACTTTCGCGAGCTCCTTGAGCCCGAAGACCTCAGAATCCTTCTTTGGCCAGGGAATTGGTTCTTCCTCCCCAGTCTTGCCCCTCAGGAAGACCAATACCATTTAGGAAGGCATGAGATATCATCTATGGACTCTACCTCTTTCTTTTTATTTCCTGTTCGATCTCATGTGGCCCTAGCCCGTTTTACCTTCCTCAGCCACTCCATAGTCCGCGAAAGAGCCAAGTCTTCTCTCACGAACGCCTCCTAGGTACAAGGGTAGTTCGGCCACCTCAAGGAGGATACACTGTGTCAGCCCCTATTTAGGGTTCCTGTCTAGTACATCTCTAAGGGAAGAATAGTCGGGATACAGGCCTCGACATCTATGTGATGTTGGTAGAGCACCCGCTCCGCCATATAAAACTCCTCCTGTGAGGGCCTCACCGGCTTTGGGTGAGGGCTAGCTCCTAGGGATAAGCTTCGGCCGTCTTTTACTTGGACAGCGATGCCTGAAAGAAATAGACATATAGTCAGTATTCATAAGTGTGCATTAATAAAAATTCAAGAACTTACTAGATTACTTACCAGGCCCTGAGTAAGCCCGTTAAAGCTATCATGGTATGCCTCCACCTGTAGCCCCTACCTGATCATCCCTAAAATTCCATCAGTCCATCGTCGGCTCAGTCTCAGTAATGTGCCCACTCACCCAATCGAGGAGCACACGATCCTAAGACCTCAAAGGCCCAAACCTGTGAACATATATGTCATATGAGCAAGATGTCTAAGAGGGTGCACGAGAATAATTAGACAAGGATTAAAAGAGCATAAACATACCTCCCATATGTCACAGTACCCAATGAAGCTTAGAGACTACCCTAGGGACACCGCGCCAATAAAATGGTACAAGTATGCCAAAGCGGGAGTACCTGAGTCGCTCTCCTCAATCTTCCCCATAACCACCATGGCCCATAGGCACCACAGCTGCAAGGAGTCTTCTTTGTTGCTAAACAGAATCTCCCCAAGATACAGAGCAGAGATCTTCGAATGTACTAATTAATCGTCGAGCCATTGGCCTCTTCTAATTACATACACTCATAGTGTGCACGAAGTGTACTCAGCAAAATGGAACCGCCCTTTTTTGTAATATCTCACACTTTTTGAGTGGTATAAAATAATCATCTGTGACTCGAAAAAGAAACAGGCGATAAATTTGAGCAATACTCAGAGATAAGTAGAGAATGAAATGTTAAAATGATTTTGGAGTAAAAATATACTCCCTCCGTCCCTTAATAATTGATCATCTTTCCTTTTCGGTCGTCCCACAAAAATTGATCACTTTCAAATTAAGAAAGATTCTATAGGTATGTTTACATACTTACCATTTTTATACTTTTTTATTCTATTTCTCTCTCCACATTTAACTCTCTACCAACTTATTTTTTCTCTCCTAACCCACCACTTTACACTTTTTTATTCTATTTCTCTCTCTACATTTAACACTCTACCAACCAATTTTATCTTTCATGGCCCACGCTCTTCTCTCCTCTCTCTAAAAGGTAAAATGAAAAAAAAAACACACAATAGATAACCAAAATTCTTAATATATATGTGTGCAAAGTAAAAGTGATCGATATTTTAGGGACGAAGGGAGTAATTTTTAAAACTTTTGGGGACATTTTGTAATTTTAAAAAACTTTGGGGGCTAAATTATAATTTAAAAAATGACATGTAAGTGTCAATTTTAGAAGAATTTGTCACCATATAGAGCCACTCTACTTGGTTTCATGTTGACTAACCTGATTTTAATATAAAAAAAGGGTTATGTTTTAAAAAGGAAATTAAAAAAAAGAAAACATAAGGAAATTTGGGAGAAAAAAAGAAAGAAGAAACTGTGAAAGAAAAACAGAGAAAAGAAGCAGAAACAGAACAGAGGAAAGCAATAGAGCATATCAAGAAGAACAAGGATTCGGGTAGAGGGAGGGAAAGATGGGAGAAAATTGGGGGATTTTTTTCTCAAAAGGGTAATCGCTTTTCCCCTTTGCTGATTTTTAGTGGGTTAAAATTATGGGTGTGTATGTGGAAGTTTGGTGCAAAGTGTGTGTGTTCGCAGCCGTGAACACGGCTATGTATTGTGCGTGTATATATGTGAGTTTTCAGTTTATGAGTGTGTGTATATAGGGGTAGCAGGAGGTGTTGTGTGTGGTTTTAGTGTGTGAAATCGTGGGACTTATGTGTGTTTTGTTTTGTGTGCTTTGCAGTGTGTGTGTGTGTGTGTGTGGGTGGGTGGGTGTGTGTGTGTGTGTGTGTGTGTGTATATATATATATATACATACACACATGTGTATGTATGCGTGTGTTTTTTTAGGATGTGTGAGGGTTAGTGACTGTTTTCAGTGTGTAATTGTGTGTTTGGTGTGCGAAGTGGGTATTTATGTGACTTTGTAGTGTGTATTCGGGTGTAGATTATATGTGGTAAGATTATGTGTAACGGTGTGTATATAT
The DNA here is from genome assembly GCA_033070095.1 of Escallonia herrerae. Lineage (NCBI taxonomy): Eukaryota > Viridiplantae > Streptophyta > Magnoliopsida > Escalloniales > Escalloniaceae > Escallonia > Escallonia herrerae. The sequence continues at coordinate 124,086 of JAVXUP010001998.1, read as the reverse complement.
ATGTGTTTTAGGGATGTTAGAGTGTGTTTAGGTGTGAGTTTATGTGTGTTTATGCCTGAATTGTCTGTGTATATGAGTGCTTCGACAAAGAGAGGGAAGAGTGTGGAAGAGACTGTGTGTGCCGAAGGTGTGTTAGTGTGTGTTCTGATTGTGAACAGTAAGTTTAATTGTCACTAAAGATAGGGAATTTTTAGACAGCTTTTTCAAATAAGTTTTTCTCAGAATTTGACAAAGTTCAATACAGTGACCACCAATATTTTTACGAGACGTATGATATAAAAAATTTTGAGATTTTTTGGTGTCCATGAAGGACACTAAATTAGGATATTGATTAAAAAAATTCTTAAATTATTTGACGTAGCAAATCAAGTTATTTTAATTTGAAAATCTTAGAAAAACCTTATTTCTATTGAAATGTTCTGTTTTCTAAAATTTTGTGTCATTCCAAGATCAATAGCTATTTTTAAAAGAACCGATTTCTGAGCGCTCGGTCCAGATAACGGTTTGAAATTTTTGGACAATTTTTTTTTAATTACGTTTTAGCCCAAAAATAACTTCAGGACGATTAAAAGGGTATTTTACTAAAGTATTTGTTAGATTCTTCTTGTGTAGGAATCCCCAGGGGGTTTAATTCACATACGGTAGAAATCTTTTAGTGATTGTATTTACAGGAAGACCGTTTTGGTAGTTTAAGTATGAGAGGGGTGCTTTTGGTAATTTTACACATAAAGGGAATTTTGGTAATTTTACTTACCCAGTGGGGTTGGGGGGTTCATTTTAGGAGTATACATTGGTCAGTATTGAGTTTATAATATCATGGTGTAGACTGTATCCTAATTATTTGATTGTTCTGTTTAGATTAAAGCAAAAGGCTTTCCAATAAGGCTAATTTAGCTTCGGATCTAGGTAATGGTTTTTATCCGAATCCCGGATAAGAATTTTTATCTGAACCCTAGTTTCGATAACTTTTGTTCATAGTATTCTTTCAATTTACTTATAGCTATTGTCCAACACTAAATTATGCATTGATATCAGTACATTATAGCCAAGCAAACCCTAACATTGAACCAGAATCGGTTATTTGAAAATCTTATCGATGCATGCTGAGCAAATTTGATAATTGTTTGCATTCTTTCTTTTGAATTATTGTGTAGAAACTCGATAACTATTTGTAATCGTCCTTGTTATTTGTTTGTGGCTATTATGGAATCCTAAATGATGAATTGATATCTGCATGTTTAAATGTCATCGAAACCCTAATTGATTTAAGTTATTTGAATTAATGATGATGCTCATTTTTATTGCAGTTCCAGCACGGAATTTCTTGATGATTCTATGATTGTTGTCTTACGTGTCGACCTGATGGTCTGCTCTGTGGGGAGGCGTTATAAGGATGGTATGTTCTTACGTGGAACACAGGCTAGTACCTGAATGGACTAGTTATCGTACATCGTGCATGTGTACACTTTTTGTCCATTGCCTGAATGGCAGTACCTCTGCTCAATATCAATATCTTTGAATTTGTTTACATTGTATCTTATAAGGATAGTTTTGAAAATGATGTTCAAATGAATGTCTTGTTATATGATTGAAGGAATTGAGTGAAACTCCTCCCCATATTGTAATCAAACTGTTTGTGATTGTCTAAAACCCTTTCACTATTGCCCTTTGAAGTATCTGTGTTCGTTTTGAAACCGTTTGGAAAATCATCATTGTATTTTACAAAGATGTCTTTGAAAATGATCTTCAAATGATCGTTTTGGTATTTTGTTAAGATTATTAATGTTCGTTTTGGAAACTGGGATGATGGTTAATATTGTTTTGATATTTGTCTATGATTGTCATTGGTTGTTTTTGGTATATGCTTATGACTGATTATGATCGTTTTGGAATTTATCAAACTGTTCCTAATTGTTGAAATATTTTGAAGCATTATCATCAAATAGACTCTTTTGAATCGTTTGTAATTCCTTCGGTTGTTCTTTGAACGACCTTATTGAGCTCTTAAAAGCTCGCCGTTCATTTGATTCCCTTTTATAGGTAATCAGCTGTAGAATGCTCGAGATTGGGTTTCGAGTCTATGTGAGATTCCGGAGAGCCCACCACCCCTGTATAGTAAGACCCCTACGTGGGTTGATACTTTTAACTTTTTTTTAAGGAACTCGAGTTTGTAAAGAGCCTAAGTTTAATAGTTTAAATTAAGCAGTTTTGTAATCTTGTATTTTGAATAATTTGAGTTGATGTCTAGTTAGATACTCTGAAGTATGTGTCATTAAACAGGATTTGACAGGTTCGATGTGATGTGGTAGGTTAACGTTCCGGGAGTTTGGGGCAATGGAGCTCTAGATTTTAGGGATGTTACACTTTTTGAAGGACGCTCAAAGTCAAATAAACGGACCACGAGGTCTTAGTCCTTGATGAGATCATATGCCCAAGGGATAGGCCTCCCTCGAATGGGAATAGTAGTAATATTCATGAAATCGTACGGGGTATGTTAAATAATAAACTAGATTCTGCACCAAGCAATGAAGAAGAGAATCTAAACAACAATAATAGAAATCAAAGGCACACAAGACACAAGATACGTCGTTTGCCGAAAGCCTACACCACGGTGGTAGCAGCAATTTTACTACGTCTGGCTATGTAGATTACAGATCTTTATCTCTCTGAATAAACCCTCTCAAAGAATGGCTCTTTTCTCGTCCTTAAGGGCCTATTTGTTTCACGGAAATCATTTTTCAAAAAAGGTTTTCCGCATTTTTCGGTATTTGGTGCATGGAAATCATTTTCCGGAAAATGTTTTCTGGTGTTTGGTGCATGCATAAGATTTTTCAACGGAAAATGATTTCTAATCAACTTATTTTGAAGACCAAAATGTTAGAAAATCACTTACCGTTTAAAACTCGGTAAGTCATTTTTTGGACCACTAAACACACATACATACACACCCACACACACACACACACACACACTCTCTCACACACACACACACCCCCACCCACCCCCCACCCCGACACACACACGCTGCCACACACACACGCACGCACACACCCACACGCGCGCACGCGCACACACACCCACACACACGTGCGCCTACCTGCCCACCTGCCCACACACATACACCCCAACACACATGTGCGCCTACCTGCTTACCCGCCCACACACACACACACCTTGACACACACACACACGCCCGTCTGCCCATACACACCCACCCCTACACACACCCCACCCTCACCCCCACACACACCCATCCCACCCACCACACTCCCAACCCACCCACCGACACCCACACATACACACACACAAATATGCCCAAACAGCAAAAACAGCAAAAAAACATATCTTTTTTTGGTATAGATATTTGTATCATTGCCCGACACCTAAACAACGAAAAATAAAATTTATGAAAATGTCTTCAGAAACTGCTATTTCTGGAAAGCATACTCCATAAAAGAATTTTTCGAAAAGCGTTTTTCGCAAAGCATTTTTTGTGAAACAAACAAGGCCTAAAACACAATACATGACAACATATATAGCTATATACACACACACACACACTCTGAGATAAGTAGTGACTTTCTCTAAATAACAAATGTGGGATAAGACGACTTATATACTCAGGGCCAAGTCACAACCTTATCTGAATAACCAATATGGGACACCCACACATTAACCAATTTTTGAATTTTCATCTAAGACAAATTGTCACAAATCTCCACTTTGGATTGGATAAAGCAAGACACAAAACAACCTAAAAATACCATATGCTGCTTCCACACCTGCCCCTAGGGCTGTACCTTAAATAATGCTAATACCAATCAAATCTAAGCAATGCGTAAACTTGATCTTTGGAATATGCTTTGTCATCATGTCTGCTGAATTTTCAACTGTGGCAATCTTCTTTACCATAATAGTAGCCTGAGAAACCACATGCAAAATAAAATAAAACCTGACATAATGTGCTTGGTTCGCTCATGGCATCGATGTGCTTGGTTTGCTCATGGAACATCTGAGTTTTGGTCAGATGTATGGCACTCTGGCTGTCACAGTAAACGGCACTAGACTCATGCTTTAACCCCAATCACCAACCAAGCCCTTCTTCAACCAAATGGTTTCCTTCACTGCTTCGGTTTCCGCTATGTACTCAGCTTCCGTACGTAGTAGACAAGGCAACAATAGTCTGAAGAAAAGCCTTCTAATTGATCACACAACTCAAAAAAGTGAAGACATAACCTATCAAAGATCTCCTCCTATCCAAATCTCCAGCGTAGTTTGAATCCATATATCCAACAACTCTCTCATTCGCATCATTGCCCCAATGGTAGACTAAACCACTATCCGCAATACCTCTCAAATTTCGAAATATCCACTTCACTATCTGCCAATGAGCTTTCCCAGGATTACCCATGTACCTGCTAACAATACTAACTTCATGAGAAATATCTGGTCTCGTACAAACTATAGCATACATGAGACTACCCCTTGCACTAGCATATGGAACACACACCATGTGCACCACCTTCTCCTGGGTCTGTGGGACATCAATTGCTGAAAGCTTGAAGTGTGCCGCCAAATGAGTAGTCACAGGTTAGGATTTTTCCATACCAAAGGGCTGCAGTACTCCCTCAATGTACTTTTTTTGGAACAAGAACAAAATTCCTGCAGGTTGATCCCTCTGAATCTCTATCCCTAATATCCTCTTTGCTGCACCCAAGTCTTTCATCTTTATGTTCCCTTTTCAACTGCTCTTTGAAACCGTTAATATCTGATATCGTTTTTGCTGCAATCAACATGTCATCAACATACAACAACAAGTATATATAAGAACCATTCGCGAGCCTCTAGTGATACACACAACTGTCATAGGCAATCTTGGTGTAACCTCTCTCTGCCATGAAAGTGTCATACTGCTATTCCACTGCCTTGGAGATTGTTTTAATCCATTCAAGGAATTCTTCAACAAGCAAACATTATCTTCCTTATCTTGGATCACGAACCCCTCTGGCTGACACATGAATATCTGCTCTTCTAACTCACTATATAGAAAAGTTATCTTGACATCCAGCTGTTTTAACTCCAAGTCATACAGAGCAACCATAGCAAGCAACACTATTATCAAAATATGTTTTAATACAGGATAAAATATTTTATTGTAATCAATACCAACTCTCTAAGTAAAATCCTTGGCTCCCAAGCATGCTTTATACCTTGCATCTTTCACTCCAAGAACTCCCTTTTTCTTCTTGTAGACCCATTTGCAACCAACAATCTTCTAGCCCACAGGCGGTTTAACCAATTCCCATGTTTGATTCCTGTAAAGAGAATCCATCTCCTCACTCATAGCAACTATCCACTGTGCTGATTTCGTGCTCCTGATGGCCTATTTATATGTAACAGGCTCTTCAACCTCAATACCCTCTGCTACATTCAGAGCATAAGTAACCATATCCACATATCCATATTTTTTAGAAGGTCAAATTTCTCTTCTTAATCTGTTTCTGGCAATGCCATACTGCTGTTCCTGAGGTCCTTCATTTTCCTCGGTAGGATGAGAACCATCTTCTTCATCCGTTGGAATTTTAGGCAAAGAATATGGAGCTCGGACCTCCAGCTCCACCTCCTCCTTGGGACCTTAGTCTTTCCCTGCATCAATCAACTCATCCTTCTTCAAAAGCATCAAAGACTCACAAAGGTAACATCTCTGCTAATTAGGAACCTGGATGACTTAGAATCAGGACACCATAACCATTACACTTTTACCCCACTTGTATAGCCTAAAAAATGCACTTCTTCGCTCTCGACACAAGTTTCCATCATTAACATCAGCAAGACAATGAAATATCCTCAATTTTTAGAATCAACATTCTTACCATACCAAACTTCTTTAGAAGTCTTGCATTCAATTACAGCTGATGGAGACCTATTCACCAAATATGCAGTGGTGTTAATAGCTTCAGTCCAAAATTCCTTCAATAACTCGGCATTTGAAAGCATACACCTAGCCCTATCAAGGAGAAACCTTTTCATCCATTTTGCGACCCCATTCTGCTGTGACATTTTTCTAACAGTGAGATGCCTCACTATGCCTTCATTCTTCCAGAACTCAGTGAACTCATCCAAATAGAATTTTATGTCATTGTCAGTCCTCAAGCATTTAATATCTTTACGGGTCCATTTTTCAATCATCGTCTTAAACTGTTTCCACTGAACAAAGTCATCACTCTTCTTTTTCAAAATGTACACCTAGCTTTCTTGAGAAATCATCAATAAAGGTCAACATATATCTGTCGTCGCCCTTAGAAGGAAGCGTGGAAGGACCCTAAAGATCTGAATGGATATAATATATTGTACCTTTGATGGTATGAATAACCTAAGTGAATTTAACTCTGCATTACTTCCGAAAGACATAATGCTCACAAAAATCCAGATTTTCTATTTTCTTACTTCTTAAGAAAACCTTGTTTGCTCAGCATACGCCATAGCTTGGTAGTATCAGAATCTATACTAGAAGATGAAGTTGTTGCTGCTCTTGTAACTTTGCTACCGTGTAACAAATAGAGACTATTTTGTTTCAACCCCTTCATTATAACAAGAGCACCCTTCATCATCCTCATAACTACACCTGAAGCCCTATAGTTACAGCCATTGCAGTCAAGTGTGTCCAAAGAAATCATATTTTTTTTTCTCAACTTTAGAACGTGCCTGACATTAGTCAAAGTTCTCACAATGTCATCATGCATCCTAATAGTGGTCTTCAGAGGCAACATCATTTCCCATAAGAAATTAGATGAGCGATAAGTGGTAAAGCAGTCCCTATTAGGGCACATGTGATAGGAGCAACTCGTATCAAGAATCCACCATCTATCTGTGGAACAGATAATAACTGAGAGAACATCTGCACCATCATAATTATCTTCTACTACTCTAGCATCAACAGTATTGGAATTATCCTTTTTCTTCCCTTTACGCTCCGGACAATCCTAATGCCCTTCCTTGTGACAATGGTAGCATTTCAATTTTTGGTCTCTGACTGAGACTTCTATCTTCCTTTATTTCTAGATCCAGCATGGTTAGTGCTTCGGCCTCGAGCCATCAGACCATCACCCTGTTCTTCTCCCTTGTTTTCTGAAACCTTCTTGCTTAATTCTTGAGAATTTATCACAGCCTCAACCTCCTCCATGGAGATATTGTCCTTCCCATATAATAAGGTAGTAACAAGATGTTCATATGACTGAGGTAAAGAAGACACAACAGTAAAACTTTATCCTTATCTTCTATTTTGATATCAATATTTTGCGGGTTTAATATTACCTTGTTATATTCATCAAGGTGATCATTAATTGATGTACCTTCTTTTCATCTGAAGAGTTTACAGCCGTTGCTTTAAATATAGGCGATTTGTCAAAGACTTCGCCATGTATAAGCTCTTCAATTTCAACCACAATCCAGGAGCAGTCGTTTCCTGTGAAACCTTTCGCAACACTTTGTCAGCTAAACACAGCAACATGGCACTATGGGCTCTCTTTAACATGCCTTCTTTTTCTTCAGCAAACATTATCTGAGAAACCCTTTGATTCCCCTTTAATGCTTTCAAGAACCCTTGATGAATCAGAACAGCATGCATCTTCATCTCCGTAAACTAAAATCGTTGGATCCATCAAATTTCTCCAAATCATACTTCGTCGAGGTATTTAGTGCCATTGTAAGGTGCTTTCAATCTACCGTGAACCTCAGCTCTGATACCACTTGTTAAATAATATACTAGATTTTGCACCGACCAATGAAGAAAAGAATAAAAAACAATAACAAAAACAAAGGCATACAAGACACAAGATTTATGTGGTTCGGCGAAAGCCTACTCCATGGTAGTAGCAGTGATTTCACTATGTCAAGCTATGGAGATTACAGATCTTTGTCTCTCTCTCCAAAAACCCTCTCAAAGAATGGCTCTTCTCTTTTGTCCTTAAAACACAATACAATACAACATATATATATATATATATGAGTCGCGATCCATTGCTAGCGCTTGCACGTTGCTAGCGCTGTTTTCCCGTCCGCTACATTATGTAGCGGATGGTGCTGGCGCTGCTAGGGCTAGCAACGGATCAGCTCCCTATATATATATATATATGGGAGCTGATCCACTGCTAGCGCTAGCAACTTAACCCAAGTTGCTAGCGCGGTCTAGCCATCCACGGGCGAGAATGGACGGCCAGATCGCGCGCCACAACAGCGAATTTTTTCACCGTCTGCTACAAAATGTAGTAGACGGTGAAAAATCGTCCGCTACATTATGTAACGGACGGCCCAACAACGCTAGCAACTTGCTAGCACTAGCAATGGATCAGCTCCATATATATATATATATATATATATATATATATATATATATACTTAGAGATATGTAGTGACTTTCTCTAAATAACCAATGTGGGATAAGACGACTTATATACTTAGGGCCAAGGCATAACCTTCTCCAAATAACCGATGTGGACACCCACACATTAACTAATTTTTTAATTTTTATCCAAAACAAATTGTCACAGGGTAAGCGTCGGTTCCCCGAACGGCAAGTGGATAGTGCAGGTGGAATCCTACCAATGCTCAGCCAAACACAAAGATTTCTTTATTACGGGGAGAAACATGTAACCTGTCTAGAAAAAGCTCAAAACCAGTGTCCACTATCCTAGCTCTTACAGATTGGGGTATCTTAACCCACCATTCCTTAACTAAATTCGGGGATCCCATACATCGGATGTTCATGGGGAGGGGCTGCAAAATCAAGGAAAAAGATAAAAGTTTCAAAAGGCCATCCGGTTTGTGTATTGAATGCATGAAAAATAGCATGTGTTTGAAGTTTGAGAGAAAAAGTGATTGGAATGGGTTTGAAGTGTTGAAAAAATCATAAATATCGCACTGAAATATGAATGGATTACCGCCCGGTTTTCTTTTTAAATTGATCAAAGCGGCTGACAAACCGGCCAGTTTTTGACTATTCAAATTTTAAAAATAAAAAACTTGCTGACTTACCGACCAATTTTTGAATCAATTTTTAGACTTTTTATATCCTCTGACTAACCGGCCTATTTTCAACCCTAAAAATGATAAAATAAAATAAAACTTGCATCCTTTTGTAAAATACATGCTTGTATGTTTTTTATGTACATTTATGCTTAGGTGCCTTGTGTGGTTGTATAGACGTTCTATTACTTAAATGTGCCTATTTTGCTTGCCTACCTTTATCGCATGATACCTAGCTTATCTTGCCTGGGGTGTTTTAATCCAGCATTGGTTTTCTTACACGCTTGCCTGTGCATGTATGTTATCTGATATTCGGATTGTTTTACGATTCAATACTCAAATTTGTTGCTCATTTCAGCGATTTTTGTACGGTATAAGGCCAGTGCAAGGTCCAATTTAGAAGCATCATTTTCTACATATCAAATATATTAATATGTTCGGCACTCAACAACCAGTTGTCATTGGCTATTGTTGGCTCTGGCTTAGAATGATATTTTTAAAATTTTCTTATACCTAAGTGAGCAATCACTTTGACACAGGATTCGTTCCGGCTCTTAGATGTAAATGCGACCAACCGCTTTCACGCGTTGTTGGCTCTGGCTCTTAATCAAGCTATCCCTATATCTGTCGACCACTCAAATCAATTTGGTGACTTCGACAACTGCCGCATTTATTTTTGTACTGCTAAGTGACCCTTTCAAATTGCAATGACATCATCTTGTCTATTAACCCTTTCAAATCGATTTGGGGACTCCAGTAACGGACAAAGTTATTACTTTTTTTGCATGTCTAGATAGCCCTTTGAAATTCATTTCAGGGCTCCGTAATCTAGATATTGGTTTTGCTTCTCGATCATTCAAATTGATTTGGTGCTCTGGCGACAGACAACATTTTCCTTTGTAGTATTGTTCAACGACCCTCGTTGTTACTATTGGATACGACTTCAAACAATATCTGTATTTTAACATGATTCCTTCCCGGAGGATATGTAGGAAGCCCTATAAAGGTCCGACCTCAAATCTGTATCAATGTCCTTGAGTTTGTTCAAAGTTATATGGTCTTCTTTCGGCATTTCACTACAAAAAAATATGTTATTTTTCGGTGATGTTCACCCTCCCGCGAGCTCCCTCATTGAGGGATTCTATAGACATCCCCTTTTGTAGTTAACTAAATAAATATTAGGCTTTACTATTAACCTAAGTTTATTATTGAGCTTTGGCCTATTAATATAACTTAATTAATTAATTGACTTAGTCCAGTCCAGTCTAATTATCTAGCTGTCAATTCCAGTAGTCTTGTCCTGACCATCAATTTAGCCCAGTCCAGTGGTCTAGTTCAAGTGTCTAGATATTTATTTTTTTATATATATAATTTAGGAAATTATGATGTGAATTAACCCTGATGCAAAGACATAATCAATGATTTATACGGTTAAAGATGATAAACCTGATTTTGATGCATCCTATCTACAAAATCAAAGATAATTATCTAAATTAGGCTCAAATAATGCCTCGAATTTGGGAAAAAATTATAAAATTATTGGGTGAACTAGTTAGTTTTTTACTAACCGGTCGATTAAATAACCGGTAAGTTGACTTTTGTCAATCTATGATTTTTATCAAATATTCTGACTTATCTCTAGCTTGCAATTTGGCATAGCCAATCTTATCATTTCTGTTCCCCAGAGCCCTATACAAAAAACCCCCTTGGCCTTTATTTTCAGGGCGTCTGAAGCTTATTCTTTTTAGAGGTTGTGTACCATTTCTCTGTAATGTGATACATTATCTCTCTCGAGAATTTTAGCCATTCATATTCACTTTATAAGTCTTTTAATGTTTTGCATCGTGGATTCTTCGGAGAGTGTCTTCTAAAAAAGCAACTTCTCGAGGTAATTTTATTTGTTTTCTAGTTTATTTAACCACCAAAGAATTGTCTCCTATTTTTCGTGATCGCATTTCCATTATAAATCAAAAAGAGCCTTTTCATTGCTCAGTCTAAGTCTAGGATCAAAATGTAGATTACTTCATGTAGGAAGAGAGTCGAACTACAGCAGTTTTGATTCCGGTTAGTACAACGGATACGTTGACAATTCAACCCTTCATGTCGAGTACAAGCCAAAACTGAAAGACTAGCAACCTCTTATCAACATTGTCCATGAATTCAGGAGACCAACTATGAGATAGCCGAAAGACCATCAGTGGCATAGCTCACAAACCATATACTTGTTCTCATTCCACAAACATAAAAAAGAGTTATGAACTTATTTACCAATATTTGAGGCTCCAATGGATGTCATATCTCACCCACCATAGATGAAGGGATATGCTAACTAGTACAAACAACAACTTGATAATAAGAACTATCATATCGATCATATCATTCTTTGAAGACATCATTCCAATCATTATTTGCAAAGAAACCTTATGAGTAATCGAGAATATCCTTGAAGTTGCACTTACCTCACCATCCAACACATGCATCATGGATCTCCCTTAAAAAAAACTCTTAAGGCCTCACTTAACACAATGAATCAATATCAACATACCTTTGAGGTGCCAAGGCATACTCTAGTGAACTCGTCCCCACTAGCCATCCACTATCCATTAAAGACTTCAACATCTATGTGTTTCGAGGTCTTCGCTCTAAATTCAAGCCATTAGTCATGACCTTGATCACACATCCAAAACATATTCAAGACTCTGAGCTCCATGCTCTTTTACCCAGTAATGTGTTTCTAAAAACTAGAACTCTTTCTTCCCTTACCCTCTCTTAGACAAGCCCAAACCCAACCTTTGGCAGTCATGCACTATCTATTAATCTCACCCATTATACTGGTTATCCTTTATCCAAAACTCACCGACAATGTTGCATCGTAGCAAATGTTATCACTAATCCAATAACTCTTCCCATCAAAGACGGCACTACGATTGGCCTTATAGTCATACCCATTCATGGATTTCTCTCATAAACCTACTTATGTTTCGTCCAACTCCAAAAAATTATGTCAGATTTGTCGATGCACCAATTTCACCACTAATAACTGGCTCCACACTTCCAACTACTCAATAAACCACTACATCACCTCTCAAGGGTTAGTAATACTGTGACACAGATGCAACCAACTACATCACCTTGGATCTCACAAGCAATTCCAAAAACGAATAAATATATGCCCCAAAACAAGTTTATGTGGGAAATTATAAGTCTATCCAATAATGATGTTGGTTTATCCACCTTAGATGCACCCAACACATTAAAAACATCATTCATGCACTAGCCATCACAATAACGAACATCACCGAGCTAAAAGCCCTTCTAGAGCTTCATCATTTTCTTGGAGAATAGTAGATACTTGATATGATATATTGAAGGCTGGTGTCCAACCCAAAAGCATGCTTATGACTTAAAAGAAACTAGGTATACGGTCCAATCCCAAACCTCATTTATGGCCGATCTAAGACTTGACGCCTGCCCTCATGTAAAGCATGGAATAAAGGGTGATCCCATTAAGCCGAGAGAAGCAACAAGAAATAACTTGAATGGGGTAGCATAGGCATAGCTCTGTTACCATATTGAAGCCTGGTGTCTAGCTCAAAAGCATGCTCTAGAGTAAGAAAAGCCCTCCACTATACAAATCAATCCCAAATCCCATATGCATGGTCGATGTAGGACTTGACATCAGTTATACAAGCAATTTTCTGTTTCAACATGGTATGAAGAGCACTTTTTTGAGATCTTTTTTTTTTTCCGGCCACCCTCTTTCCCACGGCACCAAGGCTGCTGCCATATACCATTGGACGCGCCACTACCGCCGCCATGCATTCCTATCATTCTTCCGCCCACCTTTTGCTTAATTTTTGGCCCTCAAGCAGCCCGCACGTGCCCCACACCACCGTAGACAATGCACCACTTGCCCCACAAGCATAACCCGCCCACGCATAAACACGTGCCCAAACGGGCCATACTGGTCAGATACACGTAGAAACACCCACGTGCCTCACCCGCAGCACGTTCCCGGTTCCCACGCGCTGATCTGCTGATCCTTACGTGCTACACGAGCGAGCACCTAGTTCAGTTTATTCGATGTTTAGAGTGGCCTGGTTCTTGACCCAGTTCTAAAAAAATAATTAAAGAGATAATTTCATTTTTCCTTTCCATGGCTGACCAAAAGATAGCACTGATATTTTGCGGTCTATTTAACTTATTCTTGATGATGCAAACTATATTCATTGGGCATAACAGACTCGTCATTTTCTTTAAGGACACCGTCTTTTGGGCTACGTCAATGGCAATATCAAGGCTCCCTCTCTCACTGATGCCATTTTAAAGACAAAGAGGCTGATTAGGTTGCAGAAAATTCGAAAAGTATTGGTTGGTTCTCCAATACCTCTCTACTGAAAATCAACCAATTCTTTGGACCATTTGATACCGCAAAGGAAGTTTGGAACTATTTGGTTGCCACCAAAACTTAGTCTGACTTGGCCTCTCATTGTTTATTGATCTGGATCTCCATCGTCTTCGAAAAATTCTCGATCAATCCATTCTGGACTGTTATAGCGTTGAGATAAGTAGACAGATCCCTATCAGTGTACAGCTTGTCTAGTGCACTACTATCATGCTCCTGACCAGAGACGGACGTAATGCATGACCGAAGGGGCCACTGTTAGGCCTCAAATTTTGGAATTTCCTTTTTTTAGTTTGTTAAATAGTGAAAATTTATATTTGAAGTACTTATGAAAATATGACTATATTGTAATATTAGTGTACAAGTGTTTCTTTTTGTTTTGTTTTTAACTTTTTGTGTCATCAGCTGTCATAGTCTTTGTCTTTGTTTTTTTCTTGCTCCAGGGTTATTATTCCAAATTCTAAACTCCAAATCTTTAAATTACAATGAAATACAAATAGATCAAGGTTAATTTTTTATTGAGTTTAGATTTTGATAGTTTGTTAATTTATACATGCATTGTTATCCCCGTATAATTAATTTTCACATTAATAGTATGGATATACATGTAAGAATTAAGCTTCTTTCATGCAAGATTAGTAATTTGTTGTTGACTGACATTAGCAAGTTAAATGAATTAATATGAATTGTAAAATTATATGATTAGATATATTATATTTTATGTGAACTTGAACATTCCGAAAAAAATTTATTCTAGCCGTCAAACTTTTTTATCACGTCCGGTTTTCGACTAACTAGTCGACTAGTAATATAATCTATCCAACTCAATCCAATCATTATTGGCAAAGAAACCTCCTGAATAGTCCTAACCCAGTTCGACTGTGAGGAGGTTTGGATCAATTTAGAATTAGTATATGGATAGATGATTATATATGTGTATTGATTTCATTCTTTAGGTTTTCAATTTAGTGGAGACTTGAACAACTTTGTGAAGATCTTCGTATAAATTGAGGTAAGGGTTTCATGCACAGATCTACATCATTATCATTATGCCACATTACTCCCACTTCGAATCAATGACAAAAATTTATCATTTATCAAAACTGTCCTTATTTTCTTTGATTTCTACCTTTCTATTTTGTCGAATTGGTATTTACCCATCTTAGAATCTTTCATTTTGCTTGCTATACATGTTCGTCGTTTCAGCCTGTTGCGCTTTACTGTTTACCCGTGCTTAATGCGTTCCATTTTTTCTTTCTTTACACGGTTGCCCAGTGATATTCTAAACTACTAATCATTGGCCCCTGCATTAATTGCTTTATGGATATTTCAGATTCTTTTATTAGGAGATTATATACCCGTGCAATAAAAAAAGTGGCTTTGTCATCTGTCAATTTTTAGTTGGTGCAACAGTTTTATCTTTCTTTTACTCTCTATTTCATTATTTTGTAACTCTGTGCTCATACAAATTGGGATTCAAGTGATTCAACTTTTGTTGAACTCGTCTCTGATTCTTCAATCCAAGTCTAAAATTGAGTTTCTGAAATCATTAAGCTATCTTATATGAAATGCAAAGTTTTGATGCTTTTGCGGCTCTTACGCCTTTGAGGTACTTTGATGTCCATTATAATTGAATCCTTTGGATCGAACTAATTTTTAGGACCTTTACGTGCTTAGGTTAACACGACGCCATGACATGATATGACAAATGGTACCGGTATGTAAATTTTGAAGTTAGAACATTCGCATGCTTAGGTAAACGTGCTTTAGAGTCGCGTATTACGTGATTATATCGTATTAGATCATTAGCTCTATTATTCGAATATAACCCTTTGACTTTGATTTGATCTTTTATGGGTTAATATTCCATAATGGTATTTTTTGTGCTAAGATTATTTATCCTCTTAGTACTTTCATTTTTTTTGACTCAGTTATATGTTATTGAATACTTGCATTGTACTCCGGGGGGATGTGATCCTTGTTGAGCTTTGCAGCTCTGATGCCTTTGAGGTACTTTGATGTCCATTAGAATTGGATCCTTTGAATTGAACTACTCCTTTTGTCCCACATAAATTGATCATATTTCTTTTTGGACTGTCCCATAAAAATTGATCACTTCCAAATTAAGAAAGATTCTGTGGATATGTTTACATATTTACCCTTTTATATATTTTTTATTCTATTTCTCTCTCCACATCTAACTCTCCACCAACTCATTTATTCTCTTCTGGCCCACCTTCTTACACTTTTTTATTTTATTTCTCTCTCCACATTTAACACTTCTCTAAATCATTTCCTCTCCTGGCTCACTTTCTTCCCCTCTTCTCTCTAAAGGGTAGAACGAAAGGCACACAACATATGAACTAAATCCTTAATATGCGTGCAAAAAAAGTGATCAAATTATGTGGGATGGAGGGAGTAATCTTTAGAACTTTCATGTGCTTAGGTTAACGTAATGCCGTGATCTGATATGAAAAATACTACCGGTATGCAAACTTTAAGCTTACAATATTCACGTGCTTTATTTGATGTGCTTTACAGTAACATATTACGTGATTATATTGCATTTGCTTATTAGTTCAATTATTCAAATATGACCCTTTGGCTTTGATTTTACCTTTGATGAGTTAATATCTTGGAATGGGCTATGTCATGATAACATTATTTATCCTATTTGTACTTCCGTTTTCATATGTTCCGTTTTGACTCAGTTATACATTATTGAATACCTGTGTTGTACTTCATGAGGATGTGTGTGTGATCTTTGCTAAGCTTTGTGGTCAAATGCCAAATCCCTTCCCCCCCCCCCCAATTTCAGGTAATTATGCTGAGACAACTTGAGGAGTTAGCTATATGCATGAGCTTGGAGTTGTTCTTTAATTTAAGACTCTCATTAGTGACTTGAGAATAAGAACTTTGTAATAGTTTGATTAAGTAGCTTTTGGGAATCCTAGTCCTTTGAAAGTAATTATTTCTTATCAGATTTTCGTTGCAATTACTAGGCACTAAAGATAAACGTGAGTGCTTTGGTTTTGGGATTTCTTTAGAGCCTTGATCACCTCTTTTATGGTTGTCTTTTTGTAAACTATTTTTGGTATATATTTCTTATAAGCAGGAAAATTTTGAAATAGTATTATGAAGGTCCGCCTCCATGTTGGGGGGCGTGATGGCGCTCCTCTCTCCTGAATTAGAGCCTGACCCTTACTCTTGATGCTACTCTTGTTGTCAAATCGGAGTAGCTCAGAAAGAAGAACTACTGCAATCCTCGCTCTTCATTCTTCTACTTAGAATGTTCTTGCCATGCTGACTGCTTGGCACTTCTTCTTGCCCTTTTTCTAAGAAGAAGTGGTGTGACTTTCATAAGTCGACTGAAGACCGTAAGCAGAATCCAAAAAGTAAGAACTACATTCTAGGCTACAATCAACCTAGATCACCGTCTTAACCAACTGTTGTTGTATCGACACTATTGTCTATGTTGTCCCTTCTTCTTAACCTCTGCTATAGAGCATAGTACAAATAAACTAGCGGTTGTCTCTGATTGTCGGTTTTCCCAAACGGGTAACTCTAGTGGTATTTCTACTTCATCATTTCCTAGTTCTTTCGCCTATTCTTTAGCCTCAGGTACTAGACCTTAGTTATTAGATTCTACTTGTTGCAAATCATATGACATATGATTCTTATTTATTCTCTTACAAAGTTTCTAATTTTTCAAAACCTCATATACATACGGTTGATCCTGCTGCCATAAACACCCAATAGGAGCTATTTCCACACCTTCACTTTCGTTCTCATACCTTATCCCCTCGTGGGAATTTATTGTTGTTCACACCTATTCTGGTCGTACCCTAGGGCCCGCTAAGGGACCCACTTTGCGTGACACATCACCCAGTCAACAGTCAGTTATTCAACGCTCACAGGCCGGTCAAAGCATCACGTAATCAAGTCACGTGCATTTTCCCTTTGAGAAGCAACCTTGGTGTGCCTTCCCCCTTAAGGGGGTCGGCCACCTACCTTGACGACCGACGACCATCGCTCACGGTCGCGCGCCATAGTCGCAATGACCATCGCTCGCCGCTGTGCTCCGTCTCCGTGATGACCATTTGCTAGTCCTCACGCTCCGTCGTCACGACAACCGTCGCTCGCAGTCGCTCGCCTTCGCGAGCCAACTCCACGACTCTCGTCGCCCGTGCACCATCTCCGCGACTCTCGTCACCCGCATGCCATCTCTGCGACCTCGTCACCCGTGTCCACGAGACAGCTCTGCGACTCCCGTCGCTCGCGCTCTAACTCTGAGACTCTCGTCGCCCACGCTCCAACTCCACGACACTACTCACCCACGCGCTATCTCAGCGACACTACTCACCCACGCGCCATCTCTACGACCTTCCTCGCCCGCGTCCGTGCAACAGCTTCGCGACTCCCGTCACCCGCGCTCCAACTCCGCTACTCTCGTAGCCCGCACGCCATCTCCGTGACTCCCGTCGCCCACGCTCCAACTCTGCGACTCTTGTCACCATCACTCTAACTCTGCGACTCTCGTCGCCCGTGCGCCATCTCCACGACTCTCGTCGCCCGCGCGCCATCTCCGCGACCTTCATCGCCCGCGTCCGCATGACATGTTTGAGACTCTCGTCACCCGCGCTCCAACTCCACGACTCTCATCACCCACGCGCCAACTCCATGACTCTCGTCCCCCGTGAGCCATCTCTGCCACCTTCGTCACCCCACGTCCGCACGATAGCTCCATGACTCCCGTCGCCCGCGCTCTAACTCTGCGACTCTCATAGCCGGTGCACCTTCGTCGTGACCTTCGTCGCTGCACCTGTGCGCCCCTTCTCATGTTGAGTGCCCCCAGTACCAAGTATTGCTCTGTGACCTTCGTCGCAGTGCCCATGTGCCATTTCCATAACATGTGCCCCGACACCAAGTGTATCCTCGCGACGGTCATCGCGGCACCTGTGTGCCATTGTCATGATACGTGCCCCTGGCACCAAGTATTGTTTCGTGACGTTCGTTGCTGCGCCCTTGCGCCATTCTCATGATGCGTGCCCTCGGCACCAAGTATTGTCTCGCGACCTTCGTCGCCGCATCCATGCGCCACTTCCAAAACATGTGCCCCGGCACCAAGTATTGCTCTGCGGTGTTCGTCACCGCGTCATTGCGCCATCGTCATGATACGTGCCCCCGGTACCAAGTATTGTCTCTGCGACGGTCGTCATCGCGCCCATGCACCACAATCGATGCCTCGTGATGTAGGCATCGAGCCTAAGCACCATAATCATGTTACAGGCCTCCGGCCATCACACTTATTCACCACACCATGCACCCCCGCCATGGATGTGGAACATGCTTCGACCCACTCTCCGAAGTGTGTAGTATTCCGGGGGCTCCGCTCGTAGGTAGTGCTTCGGCACAAGGACCCCTCACTGCGGGATGGACTTAATGACATCCCTGGCTCAATCGAACTACGAGATGGGCTTAACACCATTGCCGGCTCAATCAAACTGTGGGATGGGCTTAACGCCATCGTCGGCTCAATCAAACTGTGGGATGGGCTCACAACCTTAACGCCATCGCCGGCTCAATCAAACTGTGGAATGGGCTTAATGCCATCGCCGGCTCAATCAAACTGCGGGATGGGCTTAAGGCCATCGCCAGCTCAATCAAACTAAAGGATGGGCTTAACGCCATCGCCGGCTTAATCAAATTTTGGGATGGGCTCACAACCTTAAAGCCATCGCCAGCTCAATCAAACTAAGGGATGGGCTTAACGCCATCGTCGGCTTAATCAAATTACGGGATGGGCTCACAACCTTAAAGCCATCGCCGGCTTAATCAAACTGTTGGATGGGCTTAATGCCATCGCCGGCTCAATCAAACTACGGGATGGGCTCATAACATTGAAGCCATCGCCAACACAATCACTGGGGGCTCCGGCCCTCACAGCGGGATGGGCTCACAACACTGAAGCCATTGCCGGCACAGCCTTAAAGCCATCAACGTCACACTCGCAAGGGGCTCCAACATGAAGACTTCCCCATAATGGACTCTAAGCACTGAGCGGCGACCATGCCCACTCATGTTGTTGTTGATCATCGACACCACCAGGGCAATGACCTTTGGGTCACTCCGGGACGGAATTAGGTCCTCAGAGGGCATCGCGCCTAGTCCGCCTGGCAGTTGGCTACAGGGGTAACCCTCACCGCTGTCAGGTTCTCTGCGCGTCTCTTGACACACCTCGTGGGATTCAGTAAGGTCTTGGACTGGTGGCTGGGGCAACGGGCTACTCTGCTATGCTACCGCGGCATGATCAGTCTCCCCAGACATGTAGAGAGATGTTGCAAGGGCAGGGCAACACGAACTTAGGGACCGACAGTCCAATGGAGAATCAGTACTTTGGACCCCCCTGGCGATGTACCACTCCCAGGGGACGACACATGTCAACTTATGACACATTCACATTTTTGCCTATAAATAGTGGACTTTGGAGCTTATTCAAGAGCTGGGGCTCATTTGACATTTTCACTCTTTAAAAGCCTATTCTCTCTAGAATTCTAGTGAGAGAAACACATTTGGACTTCTGTCACCGGACCCTTGACGCTGCATCCCTCGCAACGGACTGTCGATCACCGGCCCTATTCGTCATCGCCCTGCGTGTGCAGCTCTGTCAGCCTTCGCGACCTATCTGGGAAGCCTTGCTCTCAACCCTTACTCCATCCTTGTTGTCTCCCACTTTGCGTACCTGGAAGCTGACTCAGACTGCATCCTTTGTGGCACCTCCGCGTAGCAATGAACCCTTTTTTCCTGTTCAACAAATGTTATCTCCCTGGACTTGTTGATCATGGCTGCAGCTTTCACTTAATTCTTCTTGTTGCATTGTATAGAACGCCCATATAAGGTAGGTAAATAGGACAGGGCATAAAGTGGATTGTCTCTTTGTGCTGGATTATCTCCATCGGCTATCCACCTCCACTACTTTTGCTTCTACTTCTTCCAAAGCTCTTCAACTTTAGCGCTATCACTTAGGTCATGCCTCTTTATTTAGGCTTCATCCTTTTATTTTCAGCAGACAGTTTGGGTCTATTTCTATGTCTGATTTTAATTTTTTACCTTCATAACTTAATAAGTTATCAAAGTTGTCTTTCAATAAAAGTGATTCGAGAGCTAGTTGCATGTTCAAATTAGTTCATTCTGATGTATGGGGTCCCTTTTCAGTTCTTACTGAGGGTGGATCTCGTGATTGTGTAACTTTTATTGATGATCATTCTCGATTTACTTGGATCTATATTTAGAAAAATGGCTTCGACCTTTGACAATTTATTATGCTTTTACTAAAATTATGCACACTCAGTTCGTTTTACCATAAAAGTTTTTCTTTCAAATAACGCTGCCGAATATACCTCTACACCTTTCTTATCTTTACATGCTCAATAGGGCACAAAATGCTTAAACTTCTTGTCCTAGCACATCTGAACAACATGGTAGAGTTGAAAGTAAGCACAGACACATTGTAATGGAAGCAAATACAATGTTGCGCTTTGCTTTTTCTTTACGAGTCCTTATGGGGTGAAGTTGTACTTACTGCAGTCTATACTATCAACTGCACACCTTTTGTGGGATTAGGCAATATGTCTCCCTATGAGTGGTTTCATGGTGTCCGCCCACATTATAATCTTCTCAAGTTCCTTGTGTTTGTTTTGTTCAACTTTATCCCTATGAGCAAGACAAATTAGAACCTATGGCTCGCGTGTGTTGCTTTCTAGGTTATGGCATAACAGTAAAAGGATATCTTTGCTATGATCTTATATCTCAACACATGTTGCCTTATGGGAAGATACTTTCTTCCTACATGTGTCTTCTCTTGATATTCCCAGTGACACATCCTCAATTGACACTCTAGCATCCCCTATAGACATGTTCCTAAATATTAAGCATCTTTACCAACACCAGCGCTTGGTGATGCTATTGATCCACTTGCTTCTGGTCCTAACTCTCTCCACGTGGATGTCTGACTCTGCTCTACCATCTCCGCCTCCTAGTCCACATGTTCGTACAATTTTTGTAGGTTAGTTCGACCTAATCTTCTTTTGAGAGATTATGATTGCTCTGATACCATATTGACGTCTGGTCTCCAACCCAAAAGCATGCTGAAGAGCAGGAGAAACCCGCCAGGTATACAAGTCAATCACAAACCCCATGCATGGTCGATGTAGGCCTTGACATGATAACCTAGGTGCTATAAAATTAGCTACCAATCCCATGTTCCATTGGCTGCACCGAATGTGTAGATTGACTTCCACTTTGCTCGTGACATGGTTGCATGGTAAGACATCCTAGTTCAATTCATCTGCATACATAGCCAAATTGTCGATGTTATGACTAAAGGCCTTCCCTTCACTCAGCTCCATTTTTACATAAAAAGTTTACAGTCCATTCCTTCCAACATTACATATGGGGTGTTTGGGAAAGGCGAGGGTTGGGTGTTAATATAACACATGCAGATATTTTGGCTATACCCTCAAAGTTCATACTTTGTTTTTCAAACATTTGTAATATATACACATCAAAGAAGCAGTGAGAATATAAACGAGAACATGGACTCTCGCATGATTTGCTTATAGAAATCAAATTCAATGGAAATCATAATTTAAAAGTCTCAAAAATAAGAAATGGAAATCTGAAAATTCAAAAATAGACTTCGAAGTGTTGAAAATAATCCAAGACAACATGTAACAATTAAATCCGTCTGTGAGCTCATAAATCGAATATGGTTAAAACTAGAACTCAAATAATTTTCATTAGTTGAGCGTGTGAAAGTTATGCATCTGGCTCAATCTTTATTAAAGGTACTGCAATGTGGCATTGCGATTCAATAAATGTTTGTCATAACTCATATTTCACAGTCAGATTATGGACCTATAAAGGAGGATTAGGATCCTCTAGTGTATAGCAAGTGATGCTACATGTATTTTAGCAGCATAAGGTTATCGCTATGAATTTTAGTAATAGCAATACAATGCTCTTAATAGAAACCTTTTGTCACTTTAAGCTTATAGTAGAGATGTTGTACAACATAAATCTTATGTCATAAAAGGACGTTAACAAAACAATGCTTTTATATGCATATAATGACCCAGTTACGGAGGACATATAACCAAATAATGACTTCAAAGTAAGTAACAATATTTTCCTCTTCTTTATAATACTGGCCCACTTAATTTAACAAAAATGAACATAAGAATAATTTGGCAAAGATAGAACACCAGGTATCATGAAAATGGCTCTACCTTGAAACTTTCGCTAAAGGTTTCAAAATTCACTTACTTACTTGAGAGCATGGGGAATTATGTCATACATAAAAATAATACTCCAATTGTTTTGAACTAATGAACTTAGCTTCTCAAGCAAGCACATAATGGTCTATTGATTCATCCCAGCTCTCTTGAGTGCTTTTAAGAATCAGCCAAATGAAAATATCCCAACTTTCACACTCATAAGTTTGTATATAAGTGATGCATTGGTAACTAATACATCCCACCCATAATGACTATTGACCTCCTTAGGAGATTATAACATAATCCAACCTTCAATTTCCATTGATGTTGAAGAAGCAACAGATCAATTTTAGTTAGGGGTGAAATACCACTCAATTACACGATCACATGCAGTTAAAAGTTATACCATAGAGATGAACATTATGTCATTAAGACGTTATATAGTGCATGTGCATTTCAACATTCAAGTCACCCTACGATTTATCGGTCCCTCTGTTTCTTGGTAGTCTGAAGGTGGTGACACTTGCAAGCAGTGGCGGACCTACATGGTGACAAGGGGGGGGGGCTGAAGCCCCCCCTGAACTTTTGAAAAAATAATTTTTTTGGGAATTGCACCCAGACCCCTTTGATGATGCCGAAAATGGTTCGATGCTACGTGGAGGTGCCACAAAGGATGCGGTCTGAGTCAGCTTCCAGGTAGGCAACGCGGGAGACAGCAAGGACGGCGTAAGGGCCGAGGGCAAGGCTCCCCAGACAGGTCGTGAGGGCTGGCAGCGCTGCGCAGGCAGGGTGACGATGAACAGGACCGACAGTCTACAGTCCGTGACAAGGGTGCAGCGTCAAGGGTCCGAGACGGGAGTCCAAGTGTGTTTCTCTCACTAGAATTCCAGAGAGAATGTCGTTTTAGAGAGAGAAAGTGAAAAGTCCAAAATGAGAGAAAGATCCTTGAAAAGGCTCCAAAGTCCACTATTTATAGGCAAAAATGTGCATGTGTCATAAGTTGACATGTGTCACCCCCTGGGAACGACACGTCGCCAGGGGGCCAAAGCACTGATCCTCCGTTGGACTGCCGGTCCCTAAGTTCGTGCTGCCCTGCCCTTGCGACATCTCTCTGCCTGTCTGAGGAGACTGATCATGCCGCGGTAGCATGGTCAGAGTAGCCCGTTGCCCCAGCCTCCAGTCCAAGCCCTTACTGAATCCCACAGGCCTGGCAGCGGTGGGGAAGACCCGACGCCCAGCTGCCAGGTGGACTAGGCAAGATGCCCTTCCGAAGACCTGCTCCCATCTCGGAGTGACCCGGGGGTCATAGTCCTTAGGGGTGCCGACGCGAGCCCCCAGTGCCAGAGCACGTAGGCCAGTCACGCAGGCACCCTGGCGGAGATAGTGTCCTGGAGGAGTAGCCTATCCCGTAAGCATATAACATGATTGCAGCGCATGGGGCGCGGTTGAGTGCGGGCGACGAGGGTCGCAGAGTGATCTCCGAGCGACAAGGGTCGTTGCGTGGATGGCGCGCGACCGTGAGCGACGGTTGTCATGGCGACAGAGCGGCCACAAGTGACGGTCATCGAGACTACGAGCGACGGTCATCGCGACGAAGGAGCACGGCCGAGAGCGACGGTCGTCGCGACTATGGCGGAGCGCGGCCGCGAGCAACGGTCGTCGCGACTATGGTGGAGCGCGGCCGCGAGCGCCGGTCGTCGTGACAACGGAGCACGATCAAAGGTGACGGCGTCGGTATTCAAGGCAGGTGGCCGACCCCTTGGGGTGGCCGACCCCTGGGGATGGCCGACCCCCCAAGGGAGGCCGACCCCCAAGGGAGGCCGAGCCCCAAGGGAGGCCGACCCCCAAGGGTGGCCGACCCCCAAGGGAGGCCGACCCCCAAGGGAGGCCGACCCCCAAGGGTGGCCGACCCCCCGAGGGAGGCCGACCCCCAAGGGTGGCCGACCCCCAAGGGAGGCCGACCCCTTGGGGTGGTCGACCCCCAAGGTGGAAGGCACGCCGAGGTCGCTTCACGAATGGTTCACGTGACTTGAGCATGCGTTGCTTTGACCGGCCCTCGAGCGTTGAAAAGTTGACCGCTGACTGGGTGATGTGTCGTGCAAAGTGGGTCCCTTAGCGGGTCCTGGGGTGCGACCAGAATAGGGTATGAACATAAGCCCTCTGCGTGTGGCGTGCACGGAGGGGCAACCCGAGCGGGCGTCGCACGCATAAACGATGTGGTTACAGCCCATCTTGCTGTGGGGGCCAGGGTCCCTGGTAATGGAGCCGGCGATGACGCTAAGCCCGTGTAGCAGTTTGATTGAGCCGGCGATGGCGCTAGCCGGTGATGGCGCTCAGCCCATGCCGCAGTTTGATTGAGCCGGCGACGGCACAAAACCCGTCCCGTAGTTTGATTGAGCCAGCGATGGCGCTAGCCCGTGATGGCGCTCAGCCCATGCCGCAGTTTGATTGAGCCGGCGACGGCACGAAGCCCGTCCCGCAGTTTGATTGAGCCGGCGATGGCGCTAGCCCGTGATGGCGCTCAGCCCATGCCGCAGTTTGATTGAGCCGGCGACGGCATACAGCCCGTCCCGCAGGGAGGGGTCCTCGTGCCGGAGCACTACGAGCGGAGCCCCCAGAATGCCGCACACTCCGGAAAGTGGGTCGAAGATCTTCAACGCCCATGGCAGGGGCGCATGGTGTGGTGAACGGGTGTTATGCCCGGAGGCTTGTAGCATGGTTGTGGTGCATGCACATGGCGACGATTGTCGCGGGGACAATACTTGGTGCCGGAGCACATGTCATGAAAGTGGTGCGGCGACGAACGTCGCGAAGCAATACTTTGTGCCGGGGCACATGTGATAAGAATGGCGCATGGGTGCGGCGATGAAGGTCACGGAGCATATACTTGGTGCCGTGGGCACGTATGATGAGAATGGCGCACGGGCGCGGCGACGAAGGTCGCGAAGCTAAAGTTGGTGCCGGGGGCACGCATGATGAGAATGGCGCACGGGCGCGGTGACGAACGTCGCGGAGCTAAAGTTGGTGCCGGGGGCACGCGTGATGAGAATGGCGGATGGGCGCGGCGACGAACGTTGCGGAACAATACCTGGTGCCTGGGGCACGCATCATAAGCATGGCGCCAGGGCGCGGCGACGACTGTCGCGGAGCAATACTTAGTGATGTCCTCATGGCAATTGTGCACGGTCGGTGACGAGCATCAAGTGACCATTGGCATTAAGCGCGCGTTGTAGAGAGCGCGATGAGTTGGCACGGGTGACGTGGTTCGAGGAGACGGCACGCGGACGACGAGAGTCGCAGAGTTGGAGGGCCTGCGACGAGAGTCGCAGAGCTGTCGCGCGGACGCGGGCGACGAAGGTCGCAGAGATGGCACGCGGGCGATAAGAGTCGCGAAGGAGCGCGGGTGACGGGAGCACGGAGCTGTAGCACGGACGCGAGCAACAAATGTGTGAGGGCGATGAGAGTCGTAGAGCCGGCGCGCGGACGCAAATGACGCGGGCGATAAGAGTTGCGAAAGGTACGCACGGCGCTGGTGGCGGGGGTCCGCACGGAAGGTATGCACGACGCTGGCGACGTGGGTCGCGGAGACGGCGCCCGGGTGACTAGCGATGAGGGTCGCGGAGATAGCCCCCAGGCGTTGGGCAACTAGTGTTGCGGAAGGTGGGCATGGTGCTGGCGACGGGCGTCGCGAAAGGCGCCCGGGTGACGAGCGATGAGGGTCGCAGAGATGGCGCCCGGGCGACGGGCAACTGGGATCGCGGAGACAGCCCCCGGACTACTGGCAACGAGGGTTGCAGGAGATGCGCACGGCGTTGGTGACGAGGGTCGTAGAGATGGCACCCAGGCGACGAGGGACGAGGGTCACGGAGACAGCCCCCCGGGTGACGGGCAACGAGAGTTGCGGGAGGCGGTCCCCGGGCGACGGGCGTCGCGGAGACGGCGCCCGGGCGACGAGCGACGAGTGTTGCGAAGACGGCCCGATCGACGTGCAACTGGGGGTCACGGAGTCGGCGCTCGGGCGATGGGCAACGAGTGTTGCGAAGACGGCGCCTGGGCGATGGGCAGCGGGCCGAAGGTGTGGCACTGTGGCTGTGGAGGCCGAATGCGGTGTTGCCTTGTGAAAATGGTGAATGTATTTTTCAAACCAAAAAAAGCAGTGAAACTAAAACAAAAAGGGGAGGGGGTCGCACAAAGTGGGTCCGCTAGTGGACCCTTGATTGCAACCAGAATAAGTTGGGAACATAGCCCCCTGCGTGCGGTGGGCGCGGAGGGGCAACCAGAGCGGGCGCCGCACGCATAAACACATAGTAAGATGTTGATGTCGTTTGGCCGAAAAATTGACATCGTCTTTGAGTGACGAAGGCGGGCGACGAGGGTCGCGGAGACAGCCCCCCGGGCAGCGAGGAGCACGGAGACAGCGCCCGGACGACAAGCGACAAGGGTCGTGGAGACACCCCCCGGGCGACGGCGTCGCGGAGACGGCGCCTCGGGCGACGAGCCACGAGTGTTGCGAAGACGGCGCCCAGGCGACGGGCAACCGGGGGTCGCAGAGTCGACGCCCGGGCTCTGGGCAACGAGTGTTGCGGAAGGCGGCGCCCGGGCGACGCAAAGAGGAAGTCCGGGTGACGGGCGCCGCAGAGATGAAGTCGGGGCGACAAGGGTCGCGGAGACGATGTTCGGGCGACGGGCGTCGCGGAGGTGAAGTCCGGGTGACAGGCGCATGTGCGCGAGCGATGGACAGCGGTCAAGGTTGGAAAAAAAGAATTTTTTTTTTTGGCCTTGGCTTTGGGGATGTGCGGGAAAAAAGGAAAAAAGAAAGAAGATGGAGAGGATGGCGCGGCGGCAACAGGCTGCCATGGCCGGCCGTGGGGCGGGGGGGAGGAGAGAGGTAGGGTGGGGCCAAGGGGGGGTCGGGGTAGCAGGGGGGTCGGCGGGGTGGGGGGGTCGGGGTAGAAGGGGGGTCGACGGGGTGGGGGGGTCAGGGTAGTAGGGGGTCGATGGGGTGGTGGGGTCGCGGCAGCAAGGGCCTGCCATGGCCGGCCGTCCGTGGGGCTTGCGGGTTCGGGAAAAGGGAGAGGGAGAGAGGCCGAGGGGGGGGGGGGTCGGCCAAGGGGCCGAGGGGGGGGTCAGTGGGGTGGGGGGTCGGTGGAGCAAGGTGGTCGGCGGGGTAGTGGGGTCGGCCAGGTGGGTTGCGGGGAGGGGCCGAAGCAGAGAAAAAAAGACGAGGGAAAGAGAAGTCACCGGCGGCCATGGCGCCGTGGGGCTTACGGGTTCGGGGAAGAGGGTGAGAGAGAGAGAGAGGCCGAGGGGGGGGGGGGTCGGCCAAGGGGCCGAGGGGGGGTCAGCGGGGTGGGGGGGTCGGTGGAGCAAGGTGGTCGGCGGGGTAGTGGGGTCGGCCAGGTGGGTTACGGGGAGGGGCCGAAGCAGAGAAAAAAAGACGAGGGAAAGAGAAGTCGCCGGCGGCCATGACGCCGTGGGGCTTACAGGTTCGGGGAAGAGGGTGAGAGAGAGAGAGGCCGAGGGGGGGGGGGTCGGCCAAGGGGCCGAGGGGGGGTCGGCGGGGTGGGGGGGTCGGTGGAGCAAGGTGGTCGGCGGGGTGGGGAGGCCGAACTGCCGTCGGCGGCGCGAGGCAGGTGCGGCGCTAGGAGAAGAGAGAAAGAGAATGGAAATTAGGGTTGGGGAAATTAGGGTAACGGGCGGGCGGGTTGACCCGTTGAAGCTGAATAAAAATGGAGAGAAAACGAGCCGAAGCAGGCGCGGGTCGGGGCCCTCGCGGTTCGGGTCCCTCGCGGTTCGGGTTCTTCCCACCTGGATGTTTTGATTGTTTTACTTTGAAATTGAAATTGATTTCCAATTCGATTTTTTTTTTGTGAGCCTATAAAAGGAGCAAGAGAGGGGATGCAAAATTTTGAGGAAGAATAATTTTGAGGGAAAAGGGAGAGAACGAGGGAGGTTGGGAATTGATGAAAAGTTTCGTGGAAAATTTTCTAAGTGTTGGAGAGAGCAACGGAGGGTGAAAAAAAAAATTTGTGAAAATTTTTCTAAGTGTAGAATGAGGGTGATGACCCGACCGCGAAAAATGGAGAAATGTTTCTAAGTGTCGAAGAGAGGGGAGGGTGCCGAGCGAAGTCACGGGGGTGATGACCCGACCGCGAAAAATGAAGAAATTTTTTTTTAAGTGTCGAAAAGAGGGGAGGGTGCCGAGCGAAGTTGCGGGGGTGACGACCCTACCGCGAAAAATGAAGAAATTTTTCTAAGTGTCGAAGAGAGGGGAGGGTGCCGAGCGAAGTCGCGGGGGTGATGACCCGACCGCGAAAAATGAAGAAATATTTCTAAGTGTCGAAGAGAGGGGAGGGTGCCGAGCGAAGTCGCGGGGGTGATGACCTGACCGCGAAAAATGAAGAAATATTTCTAAGTGTCGAAGAGAGGGGAGGGTGCCGAGCGAAGTCACGGGGGTGATGACCCGACCGCGAAAAATGAAGAAATTTTTCTTAGTGTCGAAGAGAGGGGAGGGTGCCGAGCGAAGTCGCGGGGGTGATGACCCGACTGTGAAAAATGAAGAAATTTTTTCTTAAGTGTCGAAGAGAGGGGAGAGTGCCGAGCGAAGTCGCGGGGGTGATGACCCTACCGCGAAAAATGAAGAAATTTTTCTAAGTGTCGAAGAGAGGGGAGGGTGCCGAGCGAAGTCGCGGGGGTGATGACCCGACCGCGAAAATTGAAGAAATATTTCTAAGTGTCGAAGAGAGGGGAGGGTGCCGAGCAAAGTCGCGGGGGTGATGACCCGACCGCGAAAAATGAAGAAATATTTCTAAGTGTCGAAGAGAGGGGAGGGTGCCGAGCGAAGTCGCGGGGGTGATGACCCGACCGCGAAAAATGAAGAAATATTTCTAAGTGTCGAAGAGAGGGGAGGGTGCCGAGCGAAGTCGCGGGGGTGATGACCCGACCGCGAAAAATGAAGAAATTTTTCTAAGTGTTGAAGACGGAGTGTGGAGTTCGGCGGTGGGTCGGCATCGACGACCGACTGAGTGACTGAGGCACGGGAGGGTTGGCAAGACGTATTGCATGCATGCCCGCGAGGTCGCACTGCCCGAGGGGGATGTCGGGTGACGGAGTTGAGACTTAGTAGTGTGGCTCGAGCCACCCCGCGCACCACGTATCAAGTCGCTGCAATGAGAGGCATGCAGAAGGGGTAGGGAGCTTGGCTTGCTTGGGGTAGGCAAGGGGTGAAGCCCCCAATGAAGTGAGACATAACACCAAGGGTGGTGCCAGTAGAACAATGTTAGCTTGAATATTCTCCAAGTCTGGAAATGACGGCCTCTTTGATGGCTGGGTAGAGGATGTGACCGGTAGTTCTGGTGGCCATATGTTGCTGAGGCATGGTTGCGTTAGTGTCAGGCAAGGAATGAACTGCACTGTTGGTAGTCCTGGTAGCCCTCCGCTGCACATGCATGGTGCCTGAGTCTGGAAGATATGCAGACTGCAACACGATGCTCACCTCCCCAGCGGAGTCGCCAAAATGATGATGCCGAAAATGGTTCGATGCTATGTGGAGGTGCCACAAAGGATGCGGTCTGAGTCAGCTTCCAGGTAGGCAACGCGGGAGACAGGAAGGACGGCGTAAGGGCTGAGGGCAAGGCTCCCCAGACAGGTCGTGAGGGCTGGCAGCGCTGCGCAGGCAGGGTGACGATGAACAGGACCGACATTCTACAGTCCGTGACAAGGGTGCAGCGTCAAGGGTCCGGAGACGGGAGTCCAAGTGTGTTTCTCTCACTAGAATTCTAGAGAGAATGTCATTTTAGAGAGAGAAAGTGAAGAGTCCAAAATGAGAGAAAGATCCTTGAAAAGGCTCCAAAGTCTACTATTTATAGGCAAAAATATGCATGCGTCATAAGTTGACATGTGTCACCCCCTGGGAACGACACGTCGCCAGGGGGCCAAAGCACTGATCCTCCGTTGGACTGCCGGTCCCTAAGTTCGTGCTGCCCTGCCCTTGCGACATCTCTCTGCCTGTCTGAGGAGACTGATCATGCCGCGGTAGCATGGTCAGAGTAGCCCGTTGCCCCAGCCTCCAGTCCAAGCCCTTACTGAATCCCACAGGCCTGGCAGCGGTGGGGAAGACCCGACGCCCAGCTGCCAGGTGGACTAGGCAAGATGCCCTTCCGAAGACCTGCTCCCATCTCGGAGTGACCCGGGGGTCATAGTCCTTAGGGGTGCCGACGCGAGCCCCCAGTGCCAGAGCACGTAGGCCAGTCACGCAGGCACCCTGGCGGAGATAGTGTCCTGGAGGAGTAGCCTATCCCGTAAGCATATAACGTGATTGCGGCGCATGGGGCGTGGTTGAGTGCGGGCGACGAGGGTCGCAGAGTGATCTCCGAGCGACAAGGGTCGTTGCGTGGATGGCGCGCGACCGTGAGCGACGGTTGTCATGGCGACAGAGCGGCCATAAGTGACGGTCATCGAGACTACGAGCGACGGTCATCGCGACGAAGGAGCACGGCCGAGAGCGACGGTCGTCGCGACTATGGCGGAGCGCGGCCGCGAGCGACGGTCCTCGCGACTATGGTGGAGCGCGGCCGCGAGCGCCGGTCGTCGTGACAACGGAGCACGATCAAAGGTGACGGCGTCGGTATTCAAGGCAGGTGGCCGACCCCTGGGGATGGCCGACCCCCCAAGGGAGGCCGACCCCCAAGGGAGGCCGACCCCCAAGGGTGGCCGACCCCTTGGGGTGGCCGACCCCCAAGGTGGAAGGCACGCCGAGGTCGCTTCACGAATGGTTCACGTGACTTGAGCATTCGTTGCTTTGACTGGCCCTCGAGCGTTGAAAAGTTGACCGCTGACTGGGTGATGTGTCGTGCAAAGTGGGTCCCTTAGCGGGTCCTGGGGTGCGACCAGAATAGGGTATGAACACCCTTTCCCAAGATTCTATTTCCCAAGACGCCGTTTCTGATACCCCGTTCCCCGAGACCCACATTCGGCACTCTCTCTCTCTCTCTCACCGTTGTGACTCCGTGAGGACCGTGAGTAACCGCCAATGGACTCCAACGAGGCTACTCCGACCAAATCTGCCCCTGCTTGCGACCACGACTGAAGTTGCTCAGGTAGCGATTACCACGATGACGGCCGATGAGGCTTCGCTCCTCGAGACTTCTACTGCAACTGCTACTTAAGCCACGGCTACTTCGAATCCGACCAGATCTGGCCCCTCACGACCTCACCCCTGCTGGCGACCGCGACTGAAGCCGCTTAGGAGACGCCGCGACGACGCAGACGAGGCTCCCTGCTGGCTACTTGACGCCTTGACCTGCTGCTGCTTCAACTCTTTGACTGCTTGTGGACTTGTACATCGCCGCCACATCTAAGCAAAGAGCCTTCGCCGGACTTGTGGTACAATGACCGGTGTATTTGGTATATAACTTTTTAGGTACACTGTATTGTAAATTTATTGTTATCACAATCATAATTATGCTAATTGATTATTACTGATTTACTATTTTTAATAAAAAAATTTGCACCCCATGAAAAAAATTTCTAGTTCCGCCCCTGCTTGCAAGATTTTCCCAATGCTGAGATGCTCGTCTGTAAGAGTATCGTGAAAATTTTGCATCACCATATTGTCCAAAGTATGAATAGCTGTCACGTTAAACCTTCGGACTTGATTTTTCTCACTATTTGGGCAAAACAAAGAATCCGTGGTTTTACATGCATGGGCTGAAAAAATGCATTAATAACAATATACAAATTCCCATCGTTATACCACACATGTCAAATGTGTTTTTCATTCTTTAAATAAATATCCAGAACGTTTTTCATTTCATGATTCTGGCTTACAAGTTAGCCATCATAAACTTCGCATTTAATATAGAACTTTTGCCGCACCACCGCGTGGTTGCCCCATCCCTGGAAACCCATTACCCATACTAGTCCCCCACAGCTGGAACCTTATTGCCCACACCGATGCCCCACCACCAAAACCCTGCTGCACATTATTTTCCTGTGTTGCCATAACCACCAAGCCCCTGCCCCCCACCTCCCGTCAGAACCGCACTGCCTAATCGCAAAGCTCACGACCCCTGTTCGTGATCCTATTCTGCTCCACCACACCCCACAATTAACTAAGAAAGCTATAGATCTACACATACAATAAATAAAAAATCAATAAATCTGCAAATCGTGTGTGTCGTGTGTATGTGGGTGTGTGAGTGCCGCATGTGTGGATGTATGAGTGTGTGCAAGCAGCTTAGGGGAATTCGCTGGCGACGGTGGCGACGTGTGCTTCTCCTTTAAAAGGGGTGTGTATGTGGGGGGGTGTCTGGTGTGATGGATGTCTTCAGGTTCGATAGTGCTTCTCCTTCAGCAACGGCAGCTGATGTTGTTTGCCAGTATGGTGGTTCGTGATGGTGGATAATGATTGTTGTGGTAGTGCTTGTTGACAGGGGTGTGTTAGGAGGGTGTTGATTAGGGTGGCGAAATATAACCCAACTCATACAACCCGACCCAATCCGTTTATTTTTATTCTCTGCGGGTCAACCCAATCGAACCGCTCACTCGACCCGCGGGTCAGAATTGGGTTGCTCAAATTAATAAAGGCCCGTACGCTTACGAGATTTTTTTTCTGTATTCTATATTCTGTTTTTGATTTCCAGAATTTAGTATTCAGTTCTAAAATCGTATTGTGTACTTTTACTTTTTTCCGTATCTATTTTTTCAATTTTTTCTGTACGTTTATCATTTTCATTTTCGTTTTTACCAACTTTTTCTGAATCAATTCATTAATGGACCCCACTATTTTCATTTCTAGGAAGACCCAGTGAAATGAGTGGTCTAGTTTGGTGAGTGTTTGTTGAAACAGGGTGGTAGATATGAGGGAGAAGAGGTGGTGTTCTGATTAGGAGAATACAGTTCGAGAAACACTATTTGAAAATTTTATCCAAAACGGAATCGAAAAAACGTAAACATACACGAAAAAAGGCATCTTTTTCATCATCATTACAAAAATAAAAACTGAAAAACGTAAACGTACAACCCCTAAGGGTCTGAAGGGGTTGGGTCACTCAACCCGCGGGTCCAAAACGGGTCCCAAACATAAAAATAAACCCAGGGCTACCACCATCTCCGGTAGAGCCTCTCTCCATCACCCGAGTATATTTTCCCACCCGCCGGCAATCCCTTTCTCCGTCTCTGGCGGTTCCTCTCCTTGTTGCCGGTAGCCTCCTTTCCAAGTTCCCTCACTCCTAAATCCCAGTCGCGTGACAGGAAGGTCACAGCCGCCAAGGAGGTCAAGGCTTGGTTCGAGGAGCGATTCAAGATCGGCAACAACCGGTGGTTCTTCTCCAAGCTCCGGTTCTTAAGAGAGATCAAGCTGGTTGGTCCATTCTGTTTCTTCTTCTCTTTTTTCTTTCTAGTACTTGCGTTGATCTGAGATGGGTATTGACTATTGAGTCCATTTTGGTTGGTCCATTTTGATTTTAGGATTTTTGTGGCATGTTTTGTTTGATCTGAGATGGTTTCAGCTTTAATACTTTTGTTGCCCAATGTCTTGTTCTGTGGTTGCTTGATTTTTAGATTAAAAAGTGCTGCATTAAGTTTCTAATTATCACTACGTTATTACTTAAAATGTCACTAAAAAATCAACAATTCTTCGTTGCTCGTTCCATCTGCATTTGGACGACAACCATCACCAAAAACTAGGATAATGGAGGTGTCTGTCCCGGAAGAAGACCAAAGTAGGTATGGGTTTTTTTGACTTGGGAGTCAGACAAAGTGCTGGTTTGATGTTTGACTTGGTGATGCACGAGCTACCAGTTTCAAATGTTCTTTGTGCATCATGATTGTTATTTAGTGAACTGAACTCATCTAGAACTAATACATTTTTATTTCTTTTTTTTCAGAACAAAAAAAATAAAAAAAACTACTAAAGGTTCTGTTTTGTTTTAACATGCATATGATGACTTGATTAATGCAAGGTCTATGTTTTTGAAAAAAAAAAGGGTCAATTGCACTAGGCACCCCCAAATTATCACGCGATAGCGCTCTGCACTACAAAATTGTTTTTACCTATCTACTATCCCAAACTTTCATAAGTGTAGCTCCCAACACCCTCCGTCCAAATTCCGGCCAATTCCGGACCAAAAAGAATTAATCGGATGAACTTAGGGGGGCATTTATGGAATAGCAAGTGAATGGAAACCTAATCTCTATCACCCTTTGCACCGGCGCCCCACCCTCCGCCGGCACCACCCCTTCCACCCGTTGGTGACGCCAACACCCCCTCTTCGGCCTTCATCTTTTCTCCCCTGCCCCTCGCGACCGGAACAACCCCTTGCCTCATCGTCCCTCCTGCAGCATCTTAAACCGATGCCTCTCTCTCAGCTGGCATCGCCCCTCCCCCAGTCGGCGACGTCGACCCCGACCCCCTTTTCGTTCCTCCTTCTCCCCCCCCCCCCCCCCCCCCGGCGACGGCAACAGCACCTTGCCCCGCTGCCCTTCCTTCGGCATCACATATCAGCAGCATCCCTTCCCCCGTCGGTGCACCCCCTCCCCCTTTATGTCCTCTTATCGCAGCTACAATAGTGCCTCGCCGCCGCCGGCCAAACCCATTAGCTTTTAGATTCAACCCTAATCTGTATTTTTTTATTGTTCTGACCAAAATGCCCTCCTTGTTCGAGTTAAATTACTTCTCCAGCGAGGTTGTTGGCCGGAAAATGGATGAAGGGTGTTGGGAGCCACACTTATGAAAGTTTGGGGTGGTAGATAGCTAAAAATAACTTTGTGGTGCAGAGCGCTACAACGTGAAAATTTGGGGGTGCCTAGTGCAATTGACCCAAAAAAAATGCATGTGATGAGGTATTAACAAAGTGTTTTGCATCTTAGCAAGAATGTTGACGGTAATGTAAATCTGTTTTTGAAAGAATGTCGACTACGTCCGAGTAGACCTGGCAAACGGGTAAACCCGCCGGGTACGGGTAATATCCGACCGGGTACGGGTAAAAATTACCCAGATTTTTACGGGTAGCTATTTATTAAACCCGTACCCTACCCAGCCGGTTCGGGTATTATCAGCGGGCAAACTCATTATTTTTAAAAAAAATAAAAATTCTTTTTAAAATTTTATTCACTTGCTTATTTATTTTTTAGAGTATTTTTTCCTTCTTATTGGTTACACAATTATTATCACTTCCTAATTTCCGTGAAAAACACACGTACAATCATCTCAGATCTCAAACCCCAACTAGCCAACCAATAACAACATATATCTTTAGAAACAGAAAATCACCTCAAAAAATACAGAACATTAATAAACAAATTAACAAAAAAAAATACAGGTAGACCAAATCGATTTGGTAGTCAGATGATTTCGTAGATCAAGGTAGAATTGTCAAAATATCAGCCTTCATCAGTGAGGGCGGTGAATCTATCTTCGGCGAGTGGCGACGGTGAGGATTTGGCTGTGATCTGACTTTTGGTTCAAATCTGTGGTCAGCCATTGCTTGAACGACGGTGGTGACGGAATGACGACTGACGGCGGAGCTGCGACTGAGCTGTGTCTTTAAGACGACAATGACGGATTAAACGACGAACCTTAGTTGCACAAAGCGGGGGTGGGAACGGGGGCGGGAACGGGGGCGGGGGAGCGTAAGCACCAAGAAGAATCTAAGGTTGGGAGTGGCTTGAATAAATAAAAGAGTAAAGAGTATTATCATTTGTTTAGTATAGTTTACATAACCAGCAACAACAGACAAGGAGGCTTTAAGGACTTGGAGGAGAGAAACAAGAAATTGAGTTGAAAAGGGCTTGATTTTCAGGTATTCTCTCACTTGTTCCATGCATCTCTATCCAGCTAACGGGATCGAGTTCCTATATTAGCTTGGGACGAGATCCATGGAGCTCTTAACTTGGGATCGCAAAAGTGAGTTTCTGAGAGAGAAACGTCACCTTATTAGGAGTTTCCTGCAGCTAAGCGACGAACTATGGAACGACCTTGGCATCGTCGAGTTGACTTAATGTGCAGAGCGATCGTCGGTGTATCTGACATTGGGGGAAGAGAGAGAGAGAGATTGGTATGCGGTGTGGGTGGATCTGACTTTGGGGAGAGAGAGAGAGAGAGAGAGAGAGAGAGAGACGGGTTATGTGTGAGAGACTGAGAGAGTTTAGAGAGGGAGGAGGTGGCGGCGAGAATGAAATAAGAGGTGAAAGTGAAGATAAAGTGAAACCCTAATACCTGGACCGGAATTTACGGGTCAGTCCAGGTACGGGTAGAATTTCAGCAGGTCTGTGATTCTTGTACCCGTACCCAGGATTTTTTTATGGCTATGAGTAGACCCGCGGGTACGGGCTTTTTTTTGCCAGGTCTACGTCCGAGGATACTTTGGACTTCGAAGAAGCTCACAGAACAACGAAGTTAGGAGTGTGGAGTTTTTATGTCAAGAGCACAAATGATTGCAAGAATAGCTCGAGACGTCTTGAGTATCCCTATCTCTACCTCTACCGTGGCTTCTGAAGCAGCTTTAACGAATAGCTCGAGACGTCTTGAGTATCCCTATCTCTACCGTGGCTTCTGAAGCAGCGTTCAACACTGGAGGGAGGGTCTTAGATCAATATCGCTCTTCACTTACCCCGAAAAACGTTCAAGCTTTGATAGGCACCAATGATTGGCTTTTCAGGTCACAAGGTAGTATGTCCCTAAGTTGTATTATGGTCGTACAATCTTGGTAATTGTTGTTGTTAATCAATGTTATTAATGCAGGTGATACCAAAGATGACAGCAAGGCATACTTAGAGTTTGATCTCTGTAGTCTTTAGATCTTCTTCTTTTGATTCTAGCGCTTCTTTTGATTGCCTACATTTGCATAGCTCTTATTTTTCTGGTTTGTAGCATGCCTTGGTGTTTCTTATTCATCTATATGGGGTTGGTGTTTTTTTTTTTTGCCTTTTTTAGTCTCTTGGTGCTGAAGTAACTATTACCTCGTGCATCAATCATTAGAAGTTACCATACGAAGAGTTACCGTAAAATAGCAAATTTTCGTTATAAAGCATTTATTTCCCTCCTTGGAAGGTCTCTTCGGACAAAACCCTAACCAGCCGATTCAAATTATTGCACGAGCTTCCACCTTCTTTAATGGCAGTCAATGCTGCCTTCTGCAACTCCATGGCTCGTACCCTTGTCCCCACTCGCTCCCCATCAACACCTACTACTTCTCTCACCGCCCGAGACAACTCGTCCGAGTTTGGAACCGCTTTTTCACCCTCACACACTCTTACTGCCACCTTCAGCTCATCCACCAGCAGCGTTGCATTACTAAACTGGTCAGCCCCCATTGGCCAAGCCAGCATTGGCACCCCCTCGACGAGTCCCTCCAGCACCGAGTTCCACCCGCAGTGAGTCAAGAACGCGCCCACCGCCCGGTGTCTCAGAATCGCCACCTGCGGGGCCCATCCTCTGATCACCATTCCCCTCCCGGCCACACGATCTTCGAACCCACATGGGATCGCTCCGTACTCTCCACCCACGTGTCCTTTGGTGGGATTTTTCACTGACCATATGAACCTGTCCCCACTCTTTTCCAACCCGGAAGCTAGCTCCTCCATCTGATGGTTAGTCAACACTGCTTGACTCCCAAAGCATACGTACACCACCGTCTGATCCCCACACGTGTCAAGCCATGAGAAGATCTTACTGGCCAAAACGGAGCTGGACCCACCTCTCTCCGATGGCTTTGACCGATCTTCGTCATCAGGAGGGAGCAAAGGTCCAACCGCCCAGACCCGATCGTTTCCCAGCTGCTTCATAAGATACTCCAAATAAACCCGTTCTAACTCGTCGAACGAGTTGATCACGAGTCCCCAACTCGCCATGTCGGCCCGGAACCCGTCTTTGATGAATTCCGAAACTGGGTCTCCTTCAAGGTAACTCCGGTAAATAGGAGAGAGCTGCCACCAAGGGTAAACCGGGGAACTTGGGATGTCCGGAAACGGAACGAGGTGATTCTCTTCATTTGGGTCGTCCCTTTGGGGCATGTCCCGCCAGAGGGAATAAATGACGGCCAAAGCCAAGGCGCCGGACGGCGAGAAAACGAACCGGCGGATGCCGAGCCGGCAGGCCAGGTGTTGGGTCCAGCCGAGGAACATGTCGGAAATTATGGCCACCGGCGGCGATGGGTGGCTCTGGAACCAATGGAAAATGGGTTCGTGGAGTTCACCGAGGACGCTCATCATCGGCCGGAATCCGTTCGGCGGAAGGTCCTTGACGTTCTCCACGCCGGCGGGGAGGGCTGGGTGGGCGGGGAAAGGCAGGACGAGGGGGGTGATGGAAGGGTGTTTGGAGAGCAGAGGCTTCAGGAGGGGGACGTTTCTGGGGGTGACGAGGACGGTTATGGTGAGGCCGCGTGTAGCGAGCTGGTGGGCAAGGTCCAAGAGGGGTATCATGTGGCCCTGTGCAGGGTAAGGGAAGATCAGGAGGTGTGCGCCGTCGTCGGCTGCGGCGGTGGTGGTCATGGTGAGAGGTTGAAGAAGCTGATGCCTTTTCGGTGGGTGGGTGGGTGGTTGTCAAAATTCAATGGAATGTGTTATGGGTGGATTGGGCATATGGTTGACTGATGCGGTAGGGTGCTTTACATCGACAGACTCCGGGGATGAGGAAATTGCTTGGCTCTTGTCGGAAGGAGAGAAGATGCCTGATTTGAGACTTAAAATTTTCAACGACTTTCTTCTAGTCGTTGGAGAGCTCGTGCGTCTGCACATACGTGGAATGGACTTTGTGGACCTTTGGTTTGTGACTCGTGAGTAGCCTAAATCGTTCTAGAAAGTTGCCTCACTCATAAAACCACCCAAACAGAAGAATTTGACAACACTAATATACTTTGCTTTTTCATTTTGGTTGCACGGCAGATTACGACAATTATGGGGCGAGCAACCCCAAACATCATTGGCCACAAGTAGCTGTCACAGTTCTTCTGAAGGAGTTGCATTGGTTGAGGTAAACAAAGTTTCATCTTGTTTAGTTTAGCTCTCATGTTCACTGGTGCACTCGCACATTTATTTCATTCCCGTAGCACATGCATTTTGTCGGATAAATTAGGAATCTGCCATCTTTGATTATGCTGCTCAATAAGTGAAAGCCCAGCTGATCTTCCTTCGTGCTACTAGTTGTTTTGCCACGACGGAAGTCTGTCTGAAGGTTTTTGTCTTTAATTGACCGAAGCCCTAATGAAACCCTTGTTTCAAAAGAACTGCTAATTCAATTTGGTTATTTTATTTCTTTTTATCATTAAGTATATCTTAGTAACGAATGTTGATCTTTTAGAAGGTGGATGAACTTACACTCACACAACAAATTTAATTACAGAGCAGATCATCTTTTTCTTGCGTAATCAATGTTGGTATACAACTAATGATTTCATTTTTGAAGCACAGCTATCACTTTGCTTGACAGTAGTAACAAAAACATGCAAAAGACAGATACTTATCGAATCAAGCCACTTTGAGATTGAATGCACCCTTGAGAGCACCTGGCCTCTTATTGCTATGCTTTACGTACAGTAAATTAGGCTCTGCGTGTGAAAGTATCTAAATCAAAATTAATTAGTAATGGGCAGAGAGACCCACAAGGCTTATACATTGAAAGATTATACATTAAAAGGTTTATAGACCTTGACGCGTTCCCTCACGTGTAGCTAAATCTTTTTGATTGGGCCTAACCTTGGAGAATAGACCGGTGACAGCGAATGAATAATTTTTTGAATTTTTTGTTGGGCATGTATCAATACAGTTCAGATACTATGTGAAAGTATCCAACCCAATTGATAAAGAGGGAAGAGGCCTATAAGGCTTATGTAGGATTTATATCTCTTAACATGACGATATTGGTGCACGATAATACGGTGCTGCGAATATAGTCAATCAACCCGTTTCACTCACTTTTTGGCACATTCATGTACTAGTTCAACTAAATGTAGAATTTAAGGATATGGCCCCAAATCTTCGAGGCCGTTGGTGTTAGGGTGGTCTTTGATGTATATCATCAAAAAATGCAATTAGCGAGACAAGATGAGTCTTCAAGGCATATAATGATGTCACTTTTTTTTAAGACTTGATTTGCTCCTACCACTCTATAAAATTGGTTTGCAAACTGGGTCTAGCGAATCGTCTCTTAGAATACAATGAAGCCCAACTTTTGAGTCATATATTGATTACGTTTTTGCCAAACTAAATCAACTCAAGAACAAGTTATAATTTCAAAAGATTGCTAAAAATAGAAATTAGATTTTTTGAGGTGATTTAATATCCTGCAAGATCTCAACCATGTGAAACACTATCGTTACAATTGCATCAATAAAACACTAACATTTGAAATTGGTTCCAAGTGAATCCAAAATTGTATCTTCATTAAGAAAAAGGTCGTCGGCCATCGTACATGGAGGGGCTAATATAACTCACAAACATACCCACACCCCCGTGAAAGTCACTGGCACCCCACTATCAACACCCTAGCACCACCCTCATCCCTCTGACACCTATTAACATCTGCACACGCATGAAGATACGGCCACACACACCCATCAACACATAATGGTGCACACCCACCATCCCACCATCCCCTCCCCCCTTACCCATCAACAGACAAACTTGTCTGTGAACACAAAGACCTGCCCACACACCGGTGGTATGCACCCCGCCTGACAACTAACCAACCTAGCAATCACCGACCACTATCACGCCCACACGCACAATCTACCCCTCGCCCTCACCCGCCAAAGCCCATCCCCATAACTGAACCACCGCCCAACCCCATGGTCCCTCACCCCCCCCCCCCCTCAATTACAAACATATAGGTGAAATCTTCATTATGTGGTATTGACCATTCAAGAGAATTATAGTACTTCCTAAATCTTAGATTTAGGATGATCTGAACATTAAAGATTTTATCAGGATCCACTTAATGAAGATTTTATCTAAACTTAAAGCGTCAGATAGCTGATCTCGACCTTAGTGTGATCTTCGATGGTGGCGGTTTTCACCATTGATTCAGTGTCGGGATGGCTTGACGTCAATCTGGTATCCGCCTGAGGGTGTTGTGTGTGTATTGCAAGTACGTGTGCACTAATGGTGGGTGATGGAGGTGGAAGGGTAGGGAATAGTGGCGTGTGTTGTACTCGATAGTGGGTGATGTGGGATTGAGGGGAGGGAGGGGGTTACAGTGCGTGTGTGTGTGTGTGCAACTTGTGTGCATACGTGCACGTATGTGTGTTGTGATTGAAGGAGGGTGGGGTGGGGGAATTGATGCACTAGCAGTGGGTGATGGGGACGAGTTTGAGGGACCGTGGTGTTTTGTCTTGGTTCGATTGTGGGAAATGAGGATTGGGGAGCGAGGGGCGGAGGGCAGACTGTAAGTGGGGTGATGATCGTGGAGGTGCCGACCGCTTTTATGGTAGGATGTGAGTTTGTTTATGTGTGTGTTTGTCTTGAAAAGACATAATCTTTTTTTAAATGGAGATACAATTTTAGGTCTAATCAAAATTAATTTGAAACATTAGAGTATTATGTGATGCAATTGAAATCATAAGAATTTAAGTAAAAAAGTAATATAAAGCCTAAGAGATTACAACTCACCCTTTCTATTTTGTCTAACCCCTCAGCCAAAAAAAAAACATTGGACTTACATGTGCTGGCCAAGCGTTTCCACGGTTCATAGTCATTCGGTTATGACAATGGAATTCTATGTGGCCCTCATATTCAAATGAGTTTTAAACCGTGTGCCATCCAAGACCCGAATAATAGGTAATGCCAACGGTATTGCAGAGCTAATTTGGTTCCTTCAATTAATTAGTACTCACCGTTACGCATGCGATTACGTGCAAAAGTAAAGTTAATGATATGAAATTTGGTAAAATAAATTAAGCATTACGCATAAATATTTATTATCACATTTGATATAATGACTGCAAAAATAAAGTTAAAACAACAATTTTGTATCATGCTTGATATTATTTCATAATATCAAGGATGTTTTGGATGTATTTTGATTTTCGTTTAGAATGATTTTCAAAATTTAGGAACCAAATATGACTTCTTATGTAGTTATTAGCGTTTCAATATTATCTTTTGTTTCAATTAAAAAAAATATTTGATTCCAATTGTCGACATTCTAAATAAGTAATAATATAATACCAAAAAAGATATTATAGCAAACAGGCTATTCCTTTTTTAATTATTTTGTGTGTGTGTGTGTGTGTAATAGGAGAAATTGAGTCTGAATCCCAAGTAGATCCTGATGACCTAGAACAACAATTTGTCACAACTATAGGATTGTCCAACCCTAGACCACAATTAAGAAATAATCATCACAGACCTACCCCTGTTGACATGCAGTTAAAAGAAAAGAATTTTTCTACTCCTTCTTTCAATGGTTCCTCTATTTACGAATAGAATCTTGATGGTATGACTGATTACCAGATCATTACCTTCCTCCAACATATGCTTATGGCAGCTAATAGTGCCCAAAACTGTAACCCTAGAGAGAATGAAGCAGTTATAGCCAGATATTTGATAGCCGATTTTACTGGTCAACCGTGGTTGGTGGGATCATTATCTTACTCCCATTGATCATAATAATATCCTTAATTCTATCAAGTCTGATTCAAATGGCACTCCCATACAAATTAAGGGTCAAACCCAATCTGATGCAGTTACTACCCTAGTTACTGCTATAACCAAACATTTTGTTGGCAATGCCAACACTGTCCTAGAAAGAGGAAGAGAACTCCTCATCAACCTTAGATGTCCTACACTTACCCATTTCATATGGTACAAGGATGTTTTCCTGACTAAGCTTTATCATAGGAATGATGCCCAGTAAGATTTTTGGAAAGAAAGATTCATAGCTAGTCTTCCTACTTTATTTGCTGAAAGAGTTAGAACCCGCATTAGAAGCAGACACAATGGTGTTTTGCCTTTCTCTCTTTATACTTTTGGAGAGTTAATTAGCGAAACATGTGCTGAAGGTCTAGTTCTTTGTAATGATATTAAGCTCAAGAGTCAGCTTAAAAAAGAACATAAAACATGAAGGACTGAATTAAGACAGTTCTGTTATGAATTTGGCTATGATAGCCTCTCTGTTCTCACTTACGGGAAAAAAGAGAAAACTACCAGACATAGGAAACCTTTTCGACCTAGACTCCAAAACAGCCATAGGAAAGATGAGTCTCCTAATACTTCAAAAAGATTTTCCAAACAAAAATATCCCCAAAAATTCTCAAAATCTAAAGTCATATGCCACAAGTGTGGTAAACCTAACTATTATGCCAATAAATGTTATACCAAAAAGAAAATCAATGAGCTCGTGATTGATGAAGGCCTCAAATGGCAGTTAAGTGCAATTCTTCTCAATTCTTCTGAATCTGAAACAAAGGAAGAAATAAACATAATTGATGAGGAAACCCAAAGCTCCAGCGGTTCTTCTTATTAAGACTTTGGCCATAATAGTGATTGCCAAGAGTGTAATAGCAAGATTGATTACTACAAAGCTATTTTAGAAATGAATGGCCTGAAAATTAATGTCATTTCTTCTGAGGAATCCATAATCCTTGATCTCTTAGACAAAATTGATGACCCTGAGAAAAAGAAACAAGTCATATTCAAATATCTTCATAATACTCAACAGTCTCCACAACAAAATTCGAGACATCAGCAGCCTACCATAGGAAACACGTTTAATTCTCTGCTGTCATGAATCATCTCCAGTCTGTTGACCAAAAGGATCCTACTATTCAGGATCTTCAAGTAGAAATCTCTACTCTAAAAAAAGAAGTCAAAACTCTCGGCACTCGTATATCTCTACTTGAAGCTTGCAATATTGAAGAAGGAACTTATTTTTCGACAAAATCAAATTTGATTTTTAAAGGAAGATTTAAAGTTCCAAAAGATCAATCGTTACTTGGATCAAGAGAAAATTAAGATCCAAGATTTCCAAAAGAAAAATTGAGTTTGAAATTTGTGTTGAAGAGCCCAATGAATTCTAGCACCGAAAATAGCATATCATAAATCTCCCCTACAAGCCTGATTTCAACGAGAAGAATATCCCTACCAAAGCTCGTCCGATTCAAATAAGTCAAGAACTTTTTACTCACTGTAAGAAGGAAATTCAAGATCTTCTGGATAAAAAGCTCATTCGTAAAAGTTACCATCCTTGGAGCTGTTCAGCTTTTTATGTAAACAAGCATGCTGAGAAAGAGCGTGGTGTTCCTCGTCTTGTTATCAATTATAAGCCTTTAAACAATGCATTAA
Source organism: Escallonia herrerae (assembly GCA_033070095.1). Taxonomy (NCBI): domain Eukaryota; kingdom Viridiplantae; phylum Streptophyta; class Magnoliopsida; order Escalloniales; family Escalloniaceae; genus Escallonia; species Escallonia herrerae. Next base: position 79,104 of record JAVXUP010001998.1, on the reverse strand, counting down.
GATGGATTCGTTATCTTATTCCTAATAAAAGGGATTTACTTAATAGGCTTAATAAAGCTGCTATTTTTTCCAAGTTTGATATGAAATCTAGATTTTGGCAAATTCATATTAATGAGAAGGACCGTTACAAAACTGCTTTTACAGTTCCTTTTGGACATTTTGAATGGAATGTTATGCCTTTCGGATTAAAGAATGCTCCTTCTGAATTTCAAAACATCATGAATGATATTTTTAATTCTTATATGGATTTTTCAATTGTTTATATTGATGGTGTTCTTATTTATTCTCATTCCATTGATCAACATTGGAAGCACTTGAATACTTTCCTTAAAATTATTAAGCACAATGGTCTTGCTGTTTCTGCAAATAAAATATGTTTGTTTCAAAAAAAAAATCAGATTTCTTGGCCATAATATTGAGAAAGGATTTATTATTCCTATTAATAGATCTATTGAGTTTGCTTCTAAATTTTCGGATAAGATAGAGGAGAAAACTCAATTACAAATGTTCTTAGGAAGTCTTAATTATTTCGTAGACTTTTACTAAGATCTGTATAAAGATACAAAAATCTTGTATCAAAAACTCCGTAAGAATCCTCAGCCTTGGATTATGGCCCACACCCAAGCTATTTGCAAGATCAAGTTTAGAGCTAAATCCATACCTTGCTTATGCCTTCCGTTACCAAAAGCCTTTAAAATTGTTGAAACTGATGCTTCTGGTATTGGTTACGGCGGTATTTTAAAACAAAAAATTGACAGTAAAGAACAATTAGTTCGTTTTACCTCTGGGCATTGGAATAATACGCAGCAAAATTATTCTACTATTAAGAAAGAAATTCTTTCAATTGTCAATTGCATTCTCAAATTCGAGAGTGATCTCTTGAACCAAGAGTTTTTATTACGAATAGATTGCAAAGCTGCCAAAGATGTTCTTAAAAAAGATGTCAAGAATATTGCCTCAAAACATATTTTTTCTAGATGGCAAGCGTTACTTTCTTCTTTTGATTTCAAAATTGAATTTATTAAATGAGAAAATAATTTTCTCCCTAACTTTTTAACCCGAGAATTTTGCAGGGCAAATGACTCCTCCAAGGACCAATTTACAAGTATCTGGCAAAGGTCTAAGACCACGCGGTAATAACCATTACAGTTTTAGACAAAAGTCTTTTGGGTCAAGTTCTTCATCTTCCAATCAGGGCAATATGCTCAAAAATTCTGCATACAATACCCATGACCACTTATGGGATGTCTTCATAATTGAAGATGAAGAAGAATACATGTCACCAATAGAGGTGGCAAATAATTATCTCAACAAAGATTGGGCCATCCTTCAACGAGCTTATACTAAATCTCGTGAATATTACGGAGAAATTCTTCTAGTGATGAAATCAGGAATATTCACCCACAATTATGATAAGGATGTTGATCCTCGACAGGCTAATGCGCCTTATCAATTCTCCAAAATGAAAATTTTAAAAATGATTTCAAAGAAACAATGGGGAATTGCCCACCAGGACAAGGGACCTTCCTACACACATTTCTCCAAGATATTTCAATTATTTTGACTACGTAGATGTAATATCCCAGAATTTTTCCGGAACGTTAACGCTCAGTCGATCAGTTCACTAAGATAATAATTCCTCAATTCAACCAAATAATATAAATCTGTCAGGGCAACTATACTCAATCAAACTATACTCTCAATCAACTATCATAATTGAAATACCTAGTCTAAATCTAAGAAAATTTAAACAATAATATTAATTTACCCACGCAGGGGTTCTAACTATCAATATTAAACTTAAATTTAAATTCATTAGCTAGCTCGGTTCTAATCCATGCTCAGGTAATCTACGGCTAATGCTACCTACAGAAAGAAAGTCAAAGGAGAGTGAGCTTTTGAGAGCTCAGTAAGGTCGATCAAAGATTTAAAACATAACAAAACGATTCGGACGAGTTTTCATATAAAACTTTTGAAGAGTATTTTCAATAAAATACAACACTTAGACATAGATGAACAAAACGAACGATTTTACATTTAAGTCCAATAGCATCTTTTTGAGAGGTTTGCTTTCGATGAAATCACTACAATACGATATAAACATAGGGATGAGTATTTAACTCACTCCCTTAAATAATAGTTATTTGAAACACTTTGGGCATAATAAAACATGAATGGATAATATTCAAAACATTTCAAGTGAAATAAAACATAAACAGGAAACATTGAACATGAGCAGTACAGAAGCAAAGCCACCCTGGCAGTGCTCGATCGCTTTACATATGCATATGTAACACTGACTAGTCCATCTAAGTACTAGTTAAACCCATCCAACAGACCATCCTTATAACGCCAACAATACAGACCATCCTTATGGCTCCCAAGTTACTAACTCATGTCAACATTGAGAAGGATTAAACTACAATTGAAAATTCTTTTTGATTATCGAATTCAATAAACAGATGAGCATGAAAGGAGATAGTACAACTCAAAATATGTATTTTATGATGGTCAGATCAATAAACATATGAGAATGAAAACATGAATTCCAAACGATCGCTATCAGACTCAAATTAGGGTTTCATGGACAGTTTCAAAAACATCTTTTATACCAAACATAAAATTGAATCAATGTAGTTTGTAAGACTATTCTATAAGCATTTAAAAAACAGAGTACGAAATAGGGTTCGGACAGAAAATTCTTACCTCGGTCCAAACTATGCAACGCTACCAAACCTCGATCAAAAATCTCTGAATGAACCTAGATTGACAATTTATTTGTTAGAATATAATCTATGTCTAATATACTATAACCTAATATCCACTACCCAAACGATGCTCACTTCTAACTCCGAAATCGCTCCACCCAAAGCGTGCCTCACACGTGGCTAACCTAACCGAAATCCCTATACACTCTTTAAATGTGTAATGATACTCCAAATGCACATTAAATAATAATAAAACACCGTTATGGCTTAAAACATTATAAAAAGTCAAAATATGAATTTTCTAATATTTTGAATATTTTTGAATTAAAATAATTTCTTTAAATGCAATAAAAAACCCATAAATTCCCAAAATTACTTCCAACTGCAAACTAAGTCCCATAATTTTTATAAGAACTTAAAAAATATATAAAAATTATAGAATTTAAAATCAGAATTGAAAAGACATAAAAAATATTTCTTTATTTTTTGTTTTTCTAAATTCAATGCGATACTGAAAATGATAACAAATCGATTCCAAAAATCACCAAATTTATACTGAGTCTTTATTATACTATATAAACACTACTCTAATTTTCCCCAGAACATTTTCAGGGTTTAAAGGCTCCAAATAAATTTTACAATTCTACGTTTATAGAAAATAATAAAAATACATATGATTTCAAAAAACTGTAAAACTTTACTAGAAATTCTATTATAGTTTAAGGTATTCTATTGTGAAATTTCCAGGTTAACGACCATTATACGATATATAATACACGCGACGTACCTAACGCTATACGTATTACACTGGTTTTCTACCCAAAACTGCTTTGGTCCACACCCACTTCTTCTTCCTCTCTTTCTGCCCACACTGAGAGCACACAATCTTAGACAACGGCTATTTGCTCCTCTCTACACACTCTACACACATACACCCATGCACAACATACACACTTACACTTCCATCCCTCTCACAAATCCATTTCTCTCATAAACACACACCCATGCACAACATACACACAAGCACAACAGTCACGCAAGAACCCAGTTCAGTACCCCCCACACTCGGTTGCACAGCAGCCTTCACACGCACACACCTCGCATACACTCACCACAACACACACCCATACCACCTGTTCATATGCCCAGCTGCTCAAATGACACAGGCACAATAATTCTCCCTACACCCACACAAGCGCACACACAAACACTCACTTCCATCAACCACTTCCTCACACCTCACATACACCTTCATATATACACACACACGCACGCAGTGAGCACAACAACAGTGCTTCTGCTTCTTCACCACCCTTCCCCTTCACCACATTTTTCACACGCAACACAACCTACATAAATACTCTCTGCCCCTTCTCCTTTTTCATGCACACAAATACACCTCACACCGACTCACATAAAACATTTACATGTAGCCCTCCTTCCTCCCTCATTATTCACCCAGCACTCATGCATCTTCACACCCACTGCCGTACGGCAGTGGGTTTCCCCCTCTCTCTCTCAAACCACACATTAGCATATCACAAGGAAGTATCCCACTCGTGCACTCATGAACCAGGCAGCAACTTATGGCAGCCATGGTCCTCTCTCTCTCTCTCTAAAACCCATTTTCTTCCCCCATACACACTAAAAACCATATATACTACCTACCTTCATACTTTACACCCACACACTCCCATAACCTGTATACAACCCACCATTTTTGCCAACCCATGACAACCCAAACACACACATGCTCACAACCACAAAAAGATCACCAACAATGACACCACGCACAGCAGCCTGTGCTGCTTCCCTTCCCCTTCTCCTTCACACACAAACACACACCTTTCATCCCTTCACTCACGTACACAGCAAGCACACAACTCACGCCCACGGCCGTTTCCTTCCACACCCACTGCTGTCCCACAGCAGTGGGTCTTTCCTTCCTTTCTTTTCTTTTCCAGTTCACCCACGAACCCACTTGTGGACGCACCAACACAACAGGTCCATAACTTCACTTACACATGCATACTTACACACACTTCAAGGTATAAACTAATACACATATGTGCAATATGCCGTTACAGCAGCTGCTCCGTCCCCTCTACACCCACAAAGCACACCTCAGCATTCATTCACCTTCCACTAAAACCTCTTATGTACAGCCTTGGCAACCATCCCTTAGAACAACTACAACACACTAAGGCACACAAACTCCCACACCCTGTACCCAACTACCATCACGATAGTCCCCTCTTTACACGGCAGCCATAGCTGTCGCCCTTCCCATCGGGTTTCTTAAGCGTATCAGCGCACACCCATATACAACACATCTACGTGTAACCCTAACCCATGATCTATATATCTTTATATACGTGTATATCTACATCAAAAAGAAGCATAGGTTTTCAAGAGATCTCACCGGAAAGTTTCGCCGCAAGGTGAATCCTTCGATCCCTTCTCTGAAGACTCCGCTCTCTCTCTTTCTCGTTCGTGGGTATGACGGCTGGGAGGTGAGTCCTTAGACGGCTGTTAGTTCATCTTACACATTTATATATATGTTAAAAGAAACCCTAGTTAGAAAAATGAAAACCCTACCCAAATCATTTGTCGCTAAATCTTTTGTCCGAGTTATTATCGTGAACATGGTCCAAAATAAAATTGATTACAATAAATTAAGTGTTAGGAGAATTTATGAACAGCTGTTACGCTACCCCGTTGGACAAATCGTCGCTAAAAAAAATATACGTCAATGCCAAGTAATAAAAAAAATAATAACGTAGCTAAAATTTCTAATTAAATCCTAAAAATATCAGGGTGTTACATTCTCCCCCACTTATAAAAATTTTGTTCTCGAAATTTAGTGTTCATTACACAGCTGATCTTAATCGGGTATCCTCAAATGACCACCAACATAACACCTCAAGTGTGCCGCACAATTGAATCCATCTAAATGGTTGATAACCAAAACCGGATATAATCTCAAGCGATTTTACAAGTACGTGCACTAAAGACCTTAAAGCATCAAACTGTGTGAGACACACTTCACACTCTTTAACCCACTGATAAGTCGAACCTCAAATATTTAGCCAATTCATATAGGTACTTACATATCAATGCCTCAAATCAAACGATGTAACCACTATTCTTTCACATAGCACTTTGATATCTAGCCGCTACTAAGGTTCAGTTAAGTCACTAAAGCTTTTCCCTAACTCTCTTGTTGATACTTACACTTTCTCTCACTTGCTTCTAAAGTCTACAGAATCATATACCTAAGCTCTGATACCAACTGTAACATCCCAGAATTTTTTCGGAACGTTAACGCTCAGTCGATCAGTTCACTAAGATAATAATTCCTCAATTCAACCAAATAATATAAATCTGTCAGGGCAACTATACTCAATCAAACTATACTCTCAATTAACTATCATAATTGAAATACCAAGTCTAAGTCTAAGGCTTCGTTTGACAAAATTTTTTTTTTGGTTTTCAGTTTTTAAAGAGCAGTTTTTTAAAGAGCAGTTTAATTTTTTTTTTTATAAAAACAAGTGGGTGTTTGATAACCCCTTTTTTTTTTAGGTTTTTTTTTTGTGTTTGGTAACCCTTTTTATTTTGACTTTTTTTTTTGGTGGTTTGCGGTGGCGGTGGTGGGGCGTAGCGGTGGTCGACGGTGGTGGTGGTGGTGGCCGACGGCCGGAGGTGGCTGCCGGCAGTCACCGGCGGCCGGCGGTGGTGGCCGGCGGTCTCCGGCGGTGGTCGCCGGCGGCCGGAGGTGGCTGCCGGCAGTCACCGACGGTGGTGGCTGGCGGCCGGAGGTAGCTACCGGCCGTCTCCGGCGGTGGTCGCCGGCGGCCGGAGGTGGCTGCCGGCAGTCTTCGGCGGTGGTGGCAGGCGGCCGGAGGTGGCTGCCGGCAGTCTCCGGCGGTGGTCGCCGGCAGCCGGAGATGGCTGCCGACAGTCTCCGGCGGTGGCTGCCGGTGGTCGCCAGGGCCGGAGATGGTTGTCGGCAGTCTCCGGCGGTGGTCGCCGGCGGCCGGAGGTGGCTGCCGGCGGCCGGCAGTCTCCGGCGGTGGTCGCCTGAGGTGGCTGCCTGCGGTGGGAGGGTGGTGGTGGTGGTCGAAAAAAAAAAACCAAAAGTGAAAAAAAAAACCAGTTTTTGGAGTTTTTTTTTTACTCTACAGTTTAAAAACTGGTTTTTTAAATTGAAAAAAAAATGGTTACCAAACGCTCCTTTTTTTTCAGTTTTTAAAACTAAAAAAAAAAAGAGGGAAAAAAAGAGTGTCAAACGGGGCCTAAGAAAATTTAAACAATAATATTAATTTACCCACGCAGGGGTTCTAACTATCAATATTAAACTTAAATTTAAATTCATTAGCTAGTTCGGCTCTAATCCATGCTCAGGTAATCTACGGCTAATGCTACCTGCAGAAAGGAAGTCAAAGGAGAGTGAGCTTTTGAGAGCTCAGTAAGGTCGATCAAAGATTTAAAACATAACAAAACGATTCGGACGAGTTTTCATATAAAACTTTTGAAGAGTATTGTCAATAAAATACAACACTTAAACATAGATGAACAAAACGAACGATTTTACATTTAAGTCCAATAGCATCTTTTTGAGAGGTTTGCTTTCGATGAAATCACTACAATACGATATAAACATATGGATGAGTATTTAACTCACTCCCTTAAATAATAGTCATTTGAAACACTTTGGGTAGAATAAAACATGAATGGATAATATTCAAAACATTTCAAGTGAAATAAAACATAAACAGGAAACATTGAACATGAGCAGTACAGAAGCAAAGCTACCCCAGCAGTGCTCGATCGCTTTACATATGCATATGTAACACTGACTAGTCCATCTAGGTACTAGTTAAACCCATCCAACAGACCACCCTTATAACGCCAACAATACAGACCATCCTTATGGCTCCCAAGTTACTAACTCATGTCAACATTGAGAAGGATTAAACTACAATTGAAAATGCTTTTCGATTATCGAATTCAATAAACAGATGAGCATGAAAGGAGATAGTACAACTCAAAATATGTATTTTATGATGGTCAGATCAATAAACATATTAGAATGAAAACATGAATTCCAAACGATCGTTATCAGGCTCAAATCAGGGTTTCATGGACGGTTTCAAAAACATCTTTTATACTAAATATAAAATCGAATCAATGTAGTTTGTAAGACTATTCTATAAGCATTTGAAAAACAGAGTAACGAAATAGGGTTCGGACAGAAAATCCTTACCTCGGTCCAAACTATGCAATGCTACCAAACCTCGATCAAAAATCTCTTAATGAACTTAGATTGACAATTTATTTGTTAGAATATAATCTATGTCTAATGTACTATAACCTAATATCCACTACCCAAACGATGCTCACTTCTAACTCCGAAATCGCTCCACCCAAAGCGCGCCTCACACGTGGCTAACCTAACCGAAATCCATGTACACTCTTTAAATGCGTAATGATACTCCAAATGCACATTAAATTATAATAAAACACCTTTATGGCTTAAAACATTATAAAAAGTCAAAATATGAATTTTTTGATATTTTGAATATTTTTGAATTAAAATTATTTCTTTAAATGCAATAAAAAAACCCATAAATTCCCAAAATTACTTCCAACTGCAAACTAAGTCCCATAATTTTTATAAGAACTTAAAAAAATATATAAAAATTATAGAATTTAAAATCAGAATTGAAAAGACATAAAAACTATTTCTTTATTTTTCGTTTTTCTAAATTCAATGCGATACTGAAAATGATAACAAATCGATTCCAAAAATCACCAAATTTATACTGAGTCTTTATTATACTATATAAACACTACTCTAATTTTTTCCAGAACATTTTCAGGGTTTAAAGGCTCCAAATAAATTTTACAATTCTATGTTTATAGAAAATAATAAAAATACATATGATTTCAGAAAACTGTAAAACTTTACTAGAAATTCTATTATAGTTTAAGGTATTCTATTGTGAAATTTCACATGTTAACGACCACTATACGATATATAATACACGCGACGTACCTAACGCTACACGTATTACACTGGTTTTCTACCCAAAACTGCTTTGGTCAACACCCACTTCTTCTTCCTCTCTTTCTGCCCACACTGAGAGCACACAATCTTAGACAACGGCTATTTGCTCCTCTCTATACACTCTACACACACATATACACTTACACTTCCATCCCTCTCGCAAACCCATTTCTCTCATAAACACACACCCATGCACAACATACACACAAGCACAACAGTCACGCAAGAACCCAGTTCAGTCCCCCCCACACTCGATTGCACAGCAGCCTTCACACGCACACACCTCGCATACACTCACCACAACTCACACCCATACCACCTGTTCATATGCCCAGCTGCTCAAATGACACAGGCACAATAATTCTCCCTACACCCACACAAGCGCACACACAAACACTCACTTCCATCGACCACTTCCTCACACCTCACATACACCTTCATATATACACACACACGCACGCAGTGAGCACAACAACAGTGCTTCTGCTTCTTCACCCTTCCCCTTCACCACATTTTTCACACGCAACACAACCTACATAAATACTCTCTGCCCCTTTTCCTTTTTCATGCACACAAATACACCTCACACCCACTCACATAAAACATTTACATGTAGCCCTCCTTCCTCCCTCATTATTCACCCAGCACTCATGCATCTTCACACCCACTGCCGTACGGCAGTGGGTTTCCCCCCTCTCTCTCAAACCACACATTAGCATATCACAAGGAAGTATCCCACTCGTGCACTCATGAACCAGGCAGCAACTTATGGCAGCCATGGTCCTTCTCTCTCTAAAACCCATTTTCTTCCCCCCATACACACTGAAAACCATATATACTACCTACCTTCATATTTTACACCCACACACTCCCATAACCTGTATACAACCCACCATTTTTGCCAACCCATGACAACCCAAACACACACATGCTCACAACCACAAAAAGATCACCAACAATGACACCACGCACAGCAGCCTGTGCTGCTTCCCTTCCCCTTCTCCTTCACACACAAACACAAACACACACCTTTCATCCCTTCACTCACGTACACAGCAAGCACACAACTCACGCCCACGGCCGTTTCCTTCCACACCCACTGCTGTCCCACAGCAGTGGGTCTTTCTTTCCTTTCTTTTCTTTTCCAATTCACCCACGAACCCACTTGTGGACGCACCAACACAACATGTCCATAACTTCACTCACACATGCATACTTACACAAACTTTAAGGTATAAACTAATACACACATGTGCAATATGCCGTTACAGCAGCTGCTCCGTCCCCTCTACACCCATAAAGCACACCTCAGCATTCATTCACCTTCCACTAAAACCTCTTATGTACAGCCTTGGCAACCATCCCTTAGAACAACTACAACACACTAAGGCACACAAACTCCCACACCCTGTACCCAACTACCATCACGATAGTCCCCTCTTTACACGGCAGCCATAGCTGTCGCCCTTCCCATCGGGTTTCTTGAGCGTATTAGTGCACACCCATATACAACGCATCTACGTGTAACCCTAACCCATGATCTATATATCTTTATATACGTGTATATCTACATCAAAAAGAAGCATAGGTTTTCAAGAGATCTCACCGGAAAGTTTCGCCGCAAGGTGAATCCTTCGATCCCTTCTCTGAAGACTCCGCTCTCTCTCTTTCTCGTTCGTGGGTATGACGGCTGGGAGGTGAGTCCTTAGACGGCTGTTAGTTCATGTTACACATTTATATATATATATATATATATATATATATATATATATATATATATATATATATATATATATATATATATATGTTAAAAGAAACCCTAGTTAGAAAATGAAAACCCTACGCAAATCATTTGTCGCTAAATCTTTTGTCCGAGTTATTATCGTGAACATGGTCCAAAATAAAATTGATTACAATAAATTAAGTGTTAGGAGAATTTATGATCAGCTGTTACGCTACCCCATTGGACAAATCGTCGCTAAAAAAATATACGTCAATGCCAAGTAATAAAAAAAATAATAACGTAGCTAAAATTTCTAATTAAATCCTAAAAATATCGGGGTGTTACAGTAGATGCCTGGCATAATGTCCTATTTTATCAAAATCCCAGACAGAAACATTCTTGACTCTTATTCTTTTCAAGGGACTTTGATGGCATCTTTCCAAATTGAATAGGAGAATGGTGGCTCCAATATGGTCCAGAAATTCTTGAATGGCCCACACAAGAGGTAGAAGATGCATATAAATTATATGTGCTAATGGCTACCACAATTACAATTCATGGAAGATTTCAATATTCCGTGGATTTTATGTTGGCAATACGCCATCCGTAAGGGTAATGGCACCCTTGAAGCTCCTCCAGCACTAGTAAGACAATTTGGCTCTAAATGGTGGCCTAAGTTCAACTACAGTCATTGCAATGTGGACTCTGTAATTCAAATATTCCCTACTCTTCAAGCTACCGTATCTCGCCGACCGTTATCTCCTGTTACCAAGTCTATGGCACTCAGATCCAAGGCATAATTTACCAATATAAAGAATGATATCATGGCAAGACTTGCAGCACAAAAACCGTTCTTGACTAAAAAAGAACTATTTCAAGAAGTTGTTATTGAATTACTTCAAATGGAAGAAAAGGACACTTATCATAATAAATCAGAGGAATCTAATTTATAGGCCAGCTCTGACCAAGAGTCAGATGAATTTATGATAGACAATATGTCTAACAAAAGCAATCCTTAGAAGACTCCAAGTTCGAAAGAACTAAAATTAAAGCAAATTGAGCATTTTCTTCCTTTATAAAAGAATTATGTGACATATGAAGTGCATAATACATGCAAGCAAACAAGAATGCTTTATAAAAGCAAAAAAGCAAGTGCATAATACATGCAATCAGACAAGGATGCTTTATAAAAGCAAAAAGCAAAAGGAGCTTTATGAAAGCAAAAAAAGATGCTAGGTCTGGACGACTCCAACATTATCTAGGACACGCGGCCTACTTTTCTTTAACTATAGTTACTTTTAGAAAAGTAATCAGGGTTCATATCCTAACCCTTATCCCTTATTTGATCAGATAAACCTCCTTCCCTTGGAGGAGAAGGCATAAAAATTTCAGAGAGTTTCCATTGTATATTCCTGAGTGTATTACCTGAGTGTAAGTGTGCTATATTTTGCAAGTGTTCTTTAGTTTGTACTCATGTACTACTTCCGCTTGTACTCTGTAAGTTTTATGTTTTATAATAATAAGCGTAAGTTTTCTTTTCATGTTCTCTGTTCTTGTAATCTGCCTTTTTCTTTTACTATTTAGGTCTCTTTCTGGTATCAGAACCAAATTTAGTGGCTTTGCGATTTAATTGTTTGTCTATTTTAGTGATATGAAGTGTGGTTGGAGACCCAAGTCGCCTTTGAGATAGTTCTCGGTCTTCTGCCTCTGTGCGTTTGTGACCACTTTTAACTATTTGATTGACAGTCGAGCATTTTGTATTACTAATATGGCTAGATTAATTAGATCTCTTTTTCCTAATATGTCTAAAAGCCAGACTAGCTCTAGCATGAATATTCATGAATTAAATATAAAAAATATCGAAAAAGATTTAAACAACTGGTCAATTCCGAAGGTTAATCCTTCCGCTCTTTAGATCAAACAGTTTGAATTAAAACAAACTTATTCAATCAAGTCTGTTGAGCAGACTATGGATATTTCAAATGACAATCAGTCTTTCAAATTGTTTTCCAAATCTGCTTTAGAAAAACACAAACAAAAATACCGATATTTGCATATTGGTCTTGTTTAAATTGAAATTACTTCTTTAACAAAAGAAGGTCTTGATACTCATATTTGGGGCTGCTTTACGGGTTGATCGCCATCTTAGTTTTGATGATTCTCTTTTTGTTATGGTTGAAACAAGTCTTTACAATGCCCCTATGTAATTCAATTGTTATCCTAATTTTTCTGTTTCATTATCTGATCCGCATATCATGGATGTCTTGACTTTAGACATCAAGACTCAAAGGTACAATATGCGGCCTCAAGCCCAGAATTTAGTACTTATCTACCGTATTTATTATAAAGCAATGACTACTATTTGTCCTGCCTTCAAACAAATTGCTGATCCAGGCAAATCTATCATCCTCTTCCAATCCAATCCTAACAAAACAAATGTCATGTTATCTCATTGCATCAAGTTCAATGAACTAACTCTACCTGAGGATTGGGTTATTAAGAATAAAGCTTCCCATTGACAAACTAACCCTCAGACAACCAAGATAAATCATATAATTGAAACCCCTGAAGGTGATGTCAAGATTCGTTTCTGGCAGCCAGAAACCTCAACCCAAAATTACATAGTTCTTCATTCCAATAGATCTGAACCTTCAAGACATTCGTTCTCTTCATTTCCCAGCACTAGATTCTAGTCATATCATTCAAGGCCCTCTAGTGCCAGTACTAGTTCCTCTTTCAGGGAACCAAGAATCATTTTCCAAGGAGTTCGTAATAATGACTCATATATCCCTGAGACCATGTACACAGTAGAAACTCCTCCCCCTGAAGTTCCTACCACATCATATCAAAACCAAAACAATTATGATCCTTCTCTTCATGATTTTAATTATAATGTTCTTGTCATTGATGAATTTCAAATTGATCATGACAAAAATCAATAAAGAATTTTATGCTCCCTATAATTTGTGAATTTGTACTTGGTACAAACTTACTTTTACCAAAGAGCAAAGAATTCAATTTCGAGAGTTGTTTTTCCAGATTCTAAGAGCTCATAAAACCTATTTCCCCTTCTTTGAATGGTTTCATTCATATTGTTTGGATGAAAATATTGATATCCCTGAATTTATCAGTTTTCAAAAACAGGTCAATACTTTTCAAAAGATAACCCGGGAATGGATTATATGGCCTAAAAATACCAAGGAAACCAACTCCATCCTCTTTTTCATAAAATTGCCATGAAAGGCTATACGAGTTCACATTTTCTTGCTGCTCCTTTGAAACACATTGTTGATACCAGCGCTTTCAACCATCTCAGCCTTGTTACTGCTAGTGAAATTTAAACTACTGCTGAACGATCCAATTATTCCAATATCATTTTACATATAATTAGTGACCAAACTACTAGAATAGAAGACATCGCTCGTTGTGTTAAAGATATAGTCTCCAATTTCTATAGCAAGATGCAACCCCTAAAAGGCATCAGTGAAAATATCTTCAAAACTTCAAGTGGTTTTAACCTTGCTTCTTCCAGCTCTTCCATCCCTGAAACGATAGAACAACCTCTGGTCAAACCATCTATTGAATTAGATAGAAATTTCAAATTAGGACCTAGGGACCCTAGTAATGAGTTTATTAAGGAGTTAATGTCTAAATTAGGACAAATTAAACCCCAAATGGCATCAATGAAAATATCTTCAAAACTTCAATCGGTTTTAACCTTGCTTCTTCCAGCTCTTCTATCCCTGAAACGATAGAACAACCTCTGGTCAAACCATCTATTGAATTAGATAGAAATTTCAAATTAGGACCTAGTGACCCTAGTAATGAGTTTATTAAGGAGTTAATGTCTAAATTAGGACAAATTAAAACTCAAAAAGATATATATATATATATATATATATATATATATATATATATATATATATATATATATATATATATATATATATATGTCCTTGAAATTTTTTTGCTATCATGCACAAGCATAACAAGCAACTGCTAATATGAACCTTGCACATGTAGACAATTAACCTAATTGCAAAACAAAATTCTTTTTTTTTTTAACTAAGAAAATGTTCCAACAGAGGCCAACATTTTTATTCTGACCAAATGTTAATCCAAGTAATTATATTTGGGTCCACTAGAGTAAGTTCCACATTCTAAAGTTGGCCCACTAAATTATTTTTTTAGAGCACACCACAGGGATTGAAGGATTTTTTTTCTCTCTTTTTGCAGAGTAAAAAAAGAGAAATTTTATTAAGATGAAGGTGAATACCCATTAAAATATCAACACACTATAGCTTACCTAAAGAAAACTAAAGGACCAAATTTTCTCCTGTTTGCAAATGTGAAGAGATACAATAAGAGTAAACATTTTTTTTTCATTACGGTATGTAATATTTGGTACTTTTTGAGCAGTTTAAAATAATTATTTGTACTCTAAAAAATAAAAGTACGATAATTTTGAGTAACGCTCGGATATTAGTAGAGTTTCAAAGCTTAAGACAATTTTGGGATCAAAATGTAATTTTGAAACTATTGGGGCCATTTTGTAATTTTAAAAAACTTTGTAATTTTTAAAAATGGCATGTTATGTGTCTTGCCACCACCTACTTTGCTTATGTGATAACTAATGAATTTAATATTAAATTAGTGAATTATTTAAATCTTTGGAAAATTAAATTAAAAGAAAATTAAAAAGAAAAGAAATTCGGGAAAAGAAAGAAACAAAAGAAAAAAAAATAGAGACAGAACAAGAATAGAGAAGAAAAACAGAGGGAGAAGAAAGAGTGGCAGCTCGGGCAGAAAATTAGAGAGAGAAATTGAGAGATTTTTCAAAGGTAATCTCTCTACCCCAGTATGTAATTTCATTTCATGTGTGTAATTCCACTGTTTAGTGTGTGTTTATTTAGTGTGTGTGTGTGTGTGTTGTATGTGTGCGTAAGTGTGTGGGTGCTTCGGCTGTGGGGTTATGAGGTGTAATTGTGTGTGTTTTGGGCAAGCATGTGTGTATTTAGTGTGTGTTGGGGTAGGGGAGAGTGACCGTGGGTATGTTCAGTGTCTGTCTACTGTGTGTTCTTTTTGTGTGTGTGCGTGTGAGCACGCTCGTGCATGAGTATGTGGGTGAAATATACTTATGTTTTGAATGTATGTATGGGTGTGTGTGTTTGTGTGTAGACGCGGGTGAAGAGTGTGGGGGTGTTTTAGTGTGAGTGTGTGTGAAAAAAGATAGTGAAGTGTGTGTATCAAGTATGGAGTATGCGTGTGTGTGCGTGCGTGCGTGTGCATATGTGGTGTGTCTTTCAGTGTTGAGCGTGTGTGTTCTCTCTCTTACTGTGTGTGTGTGTGTGTGTGTGTGTGTGTGTGTGTTGGGGGGTGTGGTATGGTGTAAATGGTGAGGTTGTGTGTATTTCAGGATGCAGCTGGGCGGGGGGTGGGGGGTGCGTGTTTAGTGCGTGGGAGTGTGTGTTTTTGAGTGACAGTGTAAGTATGCACACGCGCACGTATGTTTTCGGTGTAGACTCCGAGAGGGGTTATGTTAAAAAATTTTATGTGAATTTTATAATTTGTTCGGATCAGAATATGACAAAGTTTAAAATAGTGGCTCCCAATATTTTTACAAGACCTACACTGAAAAATTTTAGGATTTTTCTGTGTCTGTAAAGAATACTAAATTAGGGTATCGATTAAAAGAAATTCTTGATTTATTTAGTATAGCAAATCAAATTATTTTAATCTAAAAATTTTAAGAAAATCTTATATTATTGAGATATTTCATTTTCTAAAATTTCTTGTCATTCTGATGTCGATAGTTATTTTTAGCAGAACTAACCTTTGAGCAATTGGTCCGGACAATGGTTCAAGATTTTCGGGCAAAAATTCTCTTAGACACTTTTTAGCCCAAAAAAACTTCACGATGCTTAAGAGGGTATGTTAAAGTATGGTTTAATTCAAAAACTGTACCCTCAACTTTACCTCGAGTATAGCTTTAGTATCCAATTTTGAAGATGTGCCAAAAAAGTGCCTAAGTTTGAGAAAATGGCCCAAATTATTACCTCGACTGATGGACTTCAACGGCCGTTAAATTTTATAAAGCGCAAATATGTCAATAATAGAAAATAAATTAAAGACACGTGGCACAATCGCCACCGTTCTTTCTTTTTTAATTTAATCAGTACAACAAATCTCTCTCTCTCTCTCTCCCTCTCCCTTTCTTTCTCTCTCTCTCTCACACACACACACTCGTCTCCCTCATCTTCATTCTCTCCCTTTCCATACCCCACCAACCACCATGCCACCACTACTTTGGCAGTGAGTACAACACATAACACCAATAATGTGTTGCATCTCCTTGCCCTTGTAGGTGCCACCGGAACGTTCACTGGTGTCGACTGCTGCAACTTCCTTTCGGGCATTGATTGCGACCAGTTCTGCTCCCTCCCCACTAGAACTTTCAGTACCGCTGTAATTGGAGAGGACGACGAAGAGATCGCCGGTTTATGGTACAAAATTAACCGGCTTAGACTCCAATTTTCATTTATTAGTGCGGCAAATACGTTGGACTTCTCCGGGTGCCAGAATAAGAGGTGGCAATGGTGGTTTTGGTCGTCGGTTCTTCTCGACAAAGTCATCGATCCAGAGCACGTTGTCGATTTTAGCAAAGGATCCGCCGTCGATGAGTGTCTCCGACCATATACATAACCAAACATTCCTGTATGCCTTGGGTATGGTAAATTTAGGGGGTTGCCTTGAGGTTTTCTGGTGCCGGTAGTGTGTTTAAAGGTTGTGTATGCGTGGCTCTGTGTGTGTGGATGAATTAAAGAAGAATAAGAAGAAGATGAATAGAGAGAGAGAGAGAGAGAGAGAGAGAGAGAGAGAGAGAGAGACATCCCACGTGGCCACGTTGACAGATTTATGTCATTTTCTTCATAATGACAGTCCTGCTCTTCAGACTTTTAACGTCATCTATCGTCCGTCAGTCGAGGTACTGATTTGGACAATTTTTTCAAACTTAGATACTTTTTTGACACACCTTCAAAGTTGGGTACTAAAACTGTATTGGGATAAAGTTGGGGGTATAGCTTTGAAATTAGGCCTTAAAGTATTTTTGAGATTTTTTTGGTGAGGGAATTCTTGAGGGTATTTTGGTAATTTATCACTCAGAGGGAGTATTTGATAATTTTATCTATATAAGGTACTTTTGGGTAAATTTACATACGGTAGATATATTTTAGTGATTTTATTTATGAGAAGAACATTTCGGTGATTTAAGTATGAGAGGGGTGCTTTTGGTAATTTTACACATGAGGGATATTTTGATAATTTTACCCACCCGGTGAGGGGGTCCATTCTGGGAGTATGTTGTGAGTCAGTATTGAGTTTATAATATTGTAATGTAGACTATATTCTGATCATTTGATTGTTCCATTTAGGTTAAAGCAAAAGACTTTTCGGTTAGGATAATTTAACTTCGGATTCAGGTAAGGGTTTCTATCTTAATCCTAGTTAAGAATTTATATTCGAACCCTAATTTCGATAACTTGTGTTCGTACGTATGCTTTCAATCTACTTATGGCTATTGTCAAACACTGAGATAAGCATTGATATCAGCATGTTATTGCCAAGTAAACCCTAACATTGAACTTGAGTCAGTTATTTAGAAATTTTATCCATGCTCTCCTATTATCACATGCTAAGCAAATTCAATAATTGTTTGCATTCTTTCTTTTGAATAGTTGTGCCTGATTTTATAAATCTTCATATTTGTTCTTGCTATTTGTTTGTGGCTATTTTTGAGCTGAATGATGAATTGGTATGACTGTGTTTGATTGTCATTGAAAACCTAATTGACATCGGTTATTTGAGTTCATGTTAATGCTCGATTTTATTGCATGTCAAGCATTAATTTTTTTGTTGACTCTATGATTGTTATCTTCTATGTTGACATGAGGATCTGTTTTGAGGGAGGCGTTATAAGAAAGGCATGTTCCTGCTTCCTATGGGGAACACAGGCTAGTTCCTTGATCAATAAAAAGGGCTAATTATTGTACCATCATGCATGTGTACACTTTCTATGCATTGCCTGAGTTGTATTACCTCTGCTCAGGATCAATGTCTTCTAATCTTATGTTTTGAAAAACAATTGAAAATGAATGTCTTGATATCTAATTGAAGGGGATTGAGTTGAAACTCTTCCTCATATTGTGATCAAACTGTTTGTGATGAAACCTTTTTCATATTGTCTTGGAAATATTTATGTTCGTTTGAAATCCTTTGAAAAATCATCATTGTATTTTAAAATGATGGCTTTGAAAATGATCTTCAAATGATCATTTTGGTATTTGGTTATAATTGTTAATGTTCATTTTGGAATATGGGATGATTTTTAATATTTGTTTTGGCGTCTGTTTATGATTGTTTATGGTTGTTTTTAGTATATGCTTATGATTGATTATGATCGTTTTGGAAATAATCAACTGTTTATGATTGTTGAAATGTTTTGAAACAGAATGGACTTTTGAATTGTTTTGTAATTCCTTCGGTTATTCCATGAACGACCTTACTGAGCTCTCAAAAGTTCACCCTTCATTTGATTCCCTTCTGTAGGTAATGATCAAATGTAGATTGCTTGGAAATGGGTTTAGAGTCTATATGAGATTTCAGAGAGCTCACCACTACTTTGTAGTAAGACCCCTGCGTGGGTCGGTACTGTTAACTTGTTCTATAAAGAACATGAGTTTGTAAGAACCTAAGAGTGTGTTTGGAATCATGGAATTGATGAGATTTCATTTCAAATTGTTGTTCGGAACATTAAAAAGGAATTGGAATTGGATTCCATGGGTTTTGATTAGATTTATTTCTATAGTATGAAATCCGATGAAAATCAGTCGGATTTGATGGGATTTGGATTTACTTGAATTAAAAGTAATAATTTACCTATCTTACCCTTTTCTGGATCTCTCCAATTATGAACCCATCACCGTAGCTGCTACGCCACAATACTTTTAACACCACCACCTGTACCACTACTACTACCACTATTGCCATCACCACCACCTCTGGGGCCACTACAGCCACCACCACCGTCGCCATCATCATCACCATTGCCATTACCAATATAGCCACCATCGCCACCACTATTACTACCACCACTACCACCATCGCCATCACTACTGCCACTGGCAGTACCACCACCACTACCACAGCCACCACTACTGTCACCACCACCATCGTCGCTTACCACCACAGTCGCTGCCACCACCATTACCACCACTACTGCTATTGCCACCGCCACCGCCACCACTGCCACCACCACCACAGCTACCTCTGCCACCGCCACTATGCCACTTTTACTACTGCCACACCACTTTTAGTACGACAACCGGTGCCATTATGCCTCCACCATCATCATCGCCATCACCATTACCACTATGGTCACCACCGCCGTAATCACTACCATCGGCGTCACCATTGGCATCACTTAACTATCACCAGTTACACTTTGTTACACCTCAATACCACCACCATCATTACCATCACTTGACCACTCCACCACTTCCAGCGTTAATGTCGCTATCATGTGTGATGCCGCCACCACAACCACCATGTGGTGGCACTAGCATACTTCAAACCACTTGCTGTAGTCCATTTTTCTAGCCTAAATCAAGGATATAATTATCTAAAAATTTATTACTTTTTTAATTTCCTTTGTTCTCCAAACACAAAATAAGAATTCTATTATTTGAATTCCTTTCCGTTCTAAACAAAAAAAAAAAGTGGATTGAATTCTAAATACAATTTTAAATTTAAAACCTAAATCCTAAAAGAATTGGTTCCAAACATTCCGTAAATTTTAATAGTTTTAGTTTAAGCAGATTTTTTTTTTTTTTTGTAATCTTGTAATTTGAAGAATTTGAGTTGATGTTTAGTTAGATGCTTTGAATTATGTGTCAGTAAACGGGGTTTAATGTGATTTGATGTGATGTAGTAGGTTAACACTCCGGAAGTTCAGGGCGATGGAGCTCTGGATTTCTAGATCGTTACAACTCTCATGTAAATTTCTTTTGCAGAACAACTAGAGAGTACTGTTTTATCAACTATCTTGTTACTGTACTTTTCAAATCAATATCGTGAAATCTTGAAAATGTTTGATATTATAACAATTAGCTAATTCAGGCCTGAAAAAAAGACGTCAGACTATGAGTTTACTTGGTGAAAAGTTTGGATATCAAAAAACAACAACGTAAGCATGGCGGAAGTAGACTCAAAAACTATATATATATATATATATATATATATATATGTGTGTGTGTGTGTGTGTGTGTGTGTGTGTTCACTAATCCTCCGTACTACACATAGTTGCTTGTTCTCCACATATGGTACCACTTAATCTAGCTACCCACCCTCCACTTAGTCCATTATTGAATCACATGATAGTCTGCTTGCATATTCTCAAAGGCTCTTGTGTTTCTCTCCTTCCACAGCCCATAGATTATGGCAGTAATAGAAAGCTTACATAATCTTGCCTTGAAGCTCTTGCCCCTAATCTTTCAGCTGTAGTATGGAAAAATTGCATCCGACTGTTTAAAGGCAGTATCACTCCCAAGTTGTCAAGAATTATTTTCCGCACTACTTGAGTGTACTGGCACTGGATGAAGAGATAATCCACAATTTCCTGCTGATTCAAACATAATTCAGACCTGTCTTCTTGGATCAGATTCCATTCTTTCAATTTAGATATAGTTCTCAGTCCTTATTTGCATAGCATCCACATAATCACAGAGCATCTAAGAATATAACCAATAAACCAGACTATTTTCCACCATTTCACATAATGGGCTTTGGTTCTTATTTGATTCCAAGCTGAACTAATAATAAACTTTCCACTTGAGTGAAGATCCCAGGACAACTTTTCACATTGTCCACTCCTAGGTACAGGCATAGAAGCGAGCATGTTGTTTAGGTCTCTGAGTGCCAGGGATCTAATTGCAGGTAGTCTCCATTCATTATCCACAATGATCTCATATACTCTTGAGTTCATTCCCAGACCTGAGTCATAGCCTATTCTCATCCCAAACTGATTAACAAGATTACCAATATGTAGCAATTTATCGAACCAAAGCCAAGTTTCCTTGCCATCTCCAACTTTGTATGTACAAAACTGCTGAACTTGACTTCTGGGCTTCAATAGCTTGCACCAAGTCCAGGACAACGTGGCTGGGGGTTTAAATGTCCATATATGCTACCCTTTTATTATACAGTTGTGGCACCATCTTACCTACATAGTATCTTTCTTGTTAGCCAAATCTCACAGATGCTTCCAAATTGTAGCTTTATTCCATTTCTCTACCCTTTTGATTTCCAAACCACCTTCATTCTTCAGTAGACATACCTCTTTCCATGAGACTATTGCTCTAGTGCACTTCACATCCTTCCCATTCCAAAGGAAGGCTCTGATTTTGCCCTCTATAAGCTTTAAAATTCTCTTAGGAAAAATAAAGATAGAGCACCAATATATTTGCATGCTTAACAAAGTTGATGTAGCTAGCTTCAACCTTCCTATATATGATAAATGTTTAGAAGTCCAGCTTGTTATCCTTTTAGTCAGTCTTTCAATCAGAACATTAAAATCCTTATAATGCACTTCTGTAGATATCAAAGGCACTTCCCAAGTATGCAACATGAAACTGTCCAAGATTGATCCCAATGATATTCAACAATTCCCTAGCATATACTTCTTCAACACCAACCATGTCACTCTTACTTAGGTTTGGGGCTAGGCCTGATAGTTTTTCAAATTCATTAGGGCTTGCTTAATCAACATTAGAGTCCCTTTTTCTGCTTTACTCAGTATGAGTAAATCATCTCCAAAACACAGATGATTTATCTTGAGACTTTTGAATTTAGGATGGTACTGAAATGTAGGTTAGCTAGCATAGAAATCCATGAGGCATGCAAACCCATCCATAACCAATAAGAACAAGTATAATGAGATGGGATCACCCTGCCTTAGTCCTCTTACACTTTCAAAGTAGCCTTTCATATTGTCATTCAAATTGATGGAGAATCTTGCTGTAGTTACACATTTTAGAACCCATCCTATAAACATGTTTGGAAACTGCATTTCCATCACTTTCTATAGGAAGTCCCAACCCACGAAGTCACAAGCTTTTTGGATGTCAATCTTTAATACACGCCAAGGCATCCCTCCACTTTTATGATAATTCTTAACCATTTCTTGCATTAAGAGGATATTATCAGCAATATTTCTGTTAGCCACAAAGGCTGATTGCATTGAGCTTATAAGTTATGGTAATATCCTCTTTAAACTGGCACATAGAATCTTGGAGATGCATTTGTACACTACATTATAAAGGCAATAGGCCTGAAGTCTTTCATAGTGTTAGGGCAAGGAATCTTAAATACTAAGGTTAGTGCAGGGATATTTTTGGACTTACCAAGGATTCCAACACAGCATCATTCACATCCTTTCTCACAACCTCCCAGCTTTCCTAATAAAACTTTGAGGGTGTAACCATCAAGTTCTGGTGCCTTGTTAGCTTTTAAGGAAAACATAGCATCTTGTATTTCCTTTGCACCTATAGTGGCACACAATAGATTCTAATCCAGTGTAGATACCTTCCGATGTATTATTTCCTCCAATTTGTCCTTGATATGATGTTGTATAAGTACTAATGTTCCAAGACAAGATTTGAAATACTCTATAGCCACCATGTGCACCTCCTTCGGTCCACTGATAAGTTCATCACTCTCTTTCTTGATAAACAAAATCTTATTGTGGGATTTGTGAACCTGGATCTTTTGTGAAAGTAAGTAGTATTCCCATCCTAAGCTCAAGATCCTTAATTCTAACGTTTTTTTTTGTAGTAGAATGCCTCCTCAACTTGAACCAACTCACAATATTAACCTTGTAGCTCCTTTTTCTTATGAATCAATGAAAAGTCTTGGTTCTCTAAAATTCCCTACTACACAGCTTGTAATTCACTGAATTTTGCAGCTGTTCTTGCTGATATATGCTTGTAGTACTCCTTATTCAATTTTCTCAGTTCTGGCTTCAACATCTTCATCTTGGCATTTAACCTGTGACATGCGTCTCCATCAACTTGTTTTCCAATGTCTGCTTTAATATGGTTTTAAAGCTGCTATGGTGCATCTAGAAATTGAAGAATGTAAAATGTTTTCTACCTTGCCGTTAAACCATAAAGACTTGTATAGTTAGTAAGGAGCGGTTTGAAATGCCAGGTACATGCATATCTACCTGTGTGTTGGGAAATAGCTCCATAAATCCATTATTTTGTAGTGCCCTATCAAGTCTGCCCATAACCACATTATCCACTCTCTTATTACACAAGGTATGAAGTAAGCCCCCAGTGTTCATTCCTCTAATTGGCTATATACAAGCACTGGTCGACTCCTGCACATCCCTTCTATGCGTTCTAATTCTTTCCACTTTTTAATGAGAAAATCTAACTACATTGATGTTTGCTGCTACCATCCATGGATGATCACCAATATAACTAGCACCCCTTTCTAATTTTGCCATAAATTCTTCTTTCGTCTCCTTTGTTATTGTCATAAACAAAGGTCACATAGTATGCATTCCCCTGGTCTTTATGAATAACTCTGCCAGTGATGTGTTGAGATGACTTAGCCACCACATCCACCTGCACAGTCCTCCCATCCCATCCAAACCACAATCAAGATACACCTTTATTATTAAGAGAATAGTTAAAGCGCCACCCTCTTCTCCATTTTTCGGTAATACCAGAGATGAGTTCTTTTCTAACTCTAGTCTCCAACAGACCAATTATCTCAACTTTATTATGTTTTAACACATTTTTAACCTTTTCACTATGCTGGTACCATCCGTGGATGATCACATATCTAACTAGCATCCCTTTTTAAATTTTCCCATAAATTCTTCTTTTGTCTCTTTCGTTATTGCCATATACAATGGTTACATAGTATGTATTCCCCTGATCTTTATAACTCTGCCAGTGATGTGTTAAGATGACTTAGCCACCACATCCACCTGCACAGTCCTCCTATACCATCAACCACAATCTAGATACACATTTATTATTAAGAGAATAGTTAAAGTACCACTCTCTTCTCCATTTTTGGTAGTACCCAGAGATGAGTTCTTCTCTAACTCTAGTCTCCACAAACCAATTATCTTAACTTTATTCGTTTTAATACATTTTTAACCTTAGTTTGCTTCACAGGGTTATTAAATCCCCTGATGTTTCAGCTGACAATAACAGTCATTTATGTCCAAGTCTGTTGCCACCCTTGGCAGTTGTCTACTTATATACGCATCTTTAGTTTTTCCAGCAGTCAGCTGTATTCTTTCCTCAACAGGATTAATTGCACTTACCTTTACAATATTCTTTGTCATCCTTACTGGTAAGTCTCTCCTTAACTGTACACTTGTCCCATAGTTTATGTTTTATGTTCCTCTACTGTATTAGCCAGTGAAGCATACCTGTTAGAAGTTATTACTTCAACTGATTTTTAAAAGGAACTACTCCTTCTATTTCTAGAATATGCCTCTTTATGTTGTTATGTCCTTATTTCATGACCAGCATTCTCCACTTGATCTATTTTAGTTTCCTTCCTCTTCCAAACCATAACAGTCTTTTAACAACAATTGGTCACTTGATGACCACACACGTTGAAATGAGAGCATTTGACAGGCAGCCACTCATACTCTACATTTTGCTCCATGAATTTCTCATTAGGTCCTTTTAATGGTATTGTGTCAGGTAACTGAGTACCAATAATAACCTCAACACCTACCCAAGCAAGTCAATCTTATGTCGTAGTCATGCTGTCCATGAACATTGGTGTCCCAATTGAACTAACAATTCTGCTTAACATATAAGCTGACTAAAATTGCAAAGGTAGTTGCTGAAATTTAATCCATACAGGCGCATTCTATCGACATACTAGGACTCCAAGGCTTTATCATGATTGGCTTGTTATAAAAAAACCAAGGTCCTTTGTCAATTACCTGTTCTTGTGCTCTTGCAATATCAAATTTAGTCACAAAAATCCCAGGTTTCAGCATGCTTAAAGATAATTAACCGAATTCATTCCATCATCTTTCCAAGAAATTCTTTATTACCAGAAATGATGGCCTGGCCCAATCACATAAGTAATGACTGCACACTTCCATGCCTCGCCTCTTTCTCCACATCTTCTTGTGTATACACAAGATACCATTCCTGCCCATCACCTCTTGTGGCGGTATAAATTTCAGCCAATTCTCCATCATAAATTCTTGATTTGGGCGGAGAATCGTTGCATACAATTTCTGGTTATTCTGGTTATGTTCTTTATTTGCTTCTAGTTGAATTACTCTGTTATGTATAGATAAAGGGGGAAATTTAGAGAACTCCAACTCATTCACTCAACTTACATGGCATAGTGACGTGGCCTTGTTCTAACTTAGATGCATGACTTACACTTGTCTCCCTCTGCACATCCTGCTGATGAAGACCAATCGCCATTCGATCATTGTGTTCTTCCATTTGAACAACATCAATGTGACTTGAAAACCAAATTACATTTTTCTAAGGTTGTTAGGTTAGATTGCAATTACATTACAGTGTTGGAATTGCATTACTGTTGCATGGAAGTATTAGGATGATACGGCAAAAAAATTGTCGTTAGAAATCACGATTTTTAAAAGTGGGGTATGGAGGTAAATAAGTTTTAAATTACAGTATGTAAAGTGGTAAATAAGGATTTATTTTGCATTATTTAGGTAAAAAGAAACTCTCATCTATTGACATTGAATTTTTGCTAACGTACACAGACATAACTAGGAAATGCAAACATGCGCCTTGCACATGCAGTTAATTAATGTAACTGCAATTTTGGTTCCTCTCTGTTTCTGAACATTATTTATCGAAAATGTTCTAACAGAGGCCAAGAGTGTTCTTCTAACCAAATGTTAATATGAGTAATCATACTTGGGTCCACTAGAGAAGTCTCACATTCTTAATCTGGTCCTCTCAATTTACTTGTTTAGAGTATACCACAAGATGAAGGACTTTCTTCTTCTTCTTTCTTTTTTTTTGGAAAAATGAAAGGAGAAACTTTATTAAGATGAAGGTAAATTGTTATTAAAACATCAAAATGCCAGAATTTACATAACAGAATTTAAAGGAAAAAATATACATGAATAAATAAAAGAGAAGCTTGAGAAACCATACTTTAGGATGAAAAATATTAGTGTAACAGTCATAACGATATTCTGATACAACTAAACTAAAAAATTCTAATATCCATGTTCTGTTGATTAAAAATCTTGCAACTCGAGAACATCGATCATAACATGGATCAGTACAATCCCCTTGCAAACTGCGAAATGATCAATAAAGTTAGAGTATTAGAGATACATTATGTCTGTTGTCTTAAAACCCATTGACCGAAAATTTTTCCGACCATATTGACCTTTTTTTTTCTTTTGGGAAATGCTAATTTTTCCTTTCTTATACTTTTTTTTACCATTATTTTATTGATGTGAATTTGAAAAGGCAAGCCTAACGCTCCTCCTTCTCTCTACTTTCTCTCTAGAAGAACCTCCATAAAAATGCTCTAATGCCGTCGGGGCCTATCTCCCCCACCAACCCTTTCTCTCCTTCTCAATTTCTAGCCTCCCCTCACCGTATTTTCCTCTCAAGCTCAGCCACCAACCGTTCCGTAGCCAGGCCGACCACCTGCTGCCATCATAGTGGCTGTCGCTTCATTGCTTCTCACGCCCAGCCAAATACGACGACGTCATTGCCTAGCTGCTTCACTGCCACCATGGCTTCCAAGATCACGCTTTAGACTTCTCTCACCATGGCCTCCAAATCTTTTTTTTTCTTTTCTTCCAGATCTCAGTTACATCATATTCCAAGTGGAAGTGTAGCTAGATATGTGATTTGATGTTTTTTCTTCTCTCTGTTTTTATTCTGGTTTGATTTTGGTCTTGTTTCTCCCTTCTTACTTCTGTTCTTCTGCGGGGTTGGGGGGTAGGGGTTGGGGGATGAGGGCGAGGAGAATGGGTTTTTTGGGTGTAGAATTTGTTAGTTGCAATTTACTCTTTTTTGTTCTTTTCGTCTTTCTGTGATTCTGGGGAAATGGGGTGAGGGTTAAAGGTCGGGGTAGATGGTGGGGGGAAGTGGGGTGAGGAGAATGGATCTTTTGGCTTGTGAAGAACTGTGGCTTTGATGATACTTTTTTTAGGTTTCGCCGAATTTTACAAAAGCAGTGCAGTCCAGTTTATCGAATTTTGCAGCGATGGCCCTATTTAGAAAGGGTTGGATGTGACTTTTTGTCCCCACTGCAGAATAATAATCACTGGGGTTCGAAAGTCTTGGATGTTGGGCAGATGAGCTATTATTGGGGAGAAGATCTAGTTACTTTTTGACTTTAGAGAGATGTTTAGAATAGATTCAATTTAATATTTATATTTAAAAAATGTTGTAGTAATTTTAGATCCATGATGAGTTTTTTGATGTTATTCGTATTATTTTAGTGTAAATTTATATGATCTTCTTGAAAAGTAACTTAGCTATTCATGAATTAAGAAGATGTAGCGTTCCGAAAAGTAACTTGACGATTCTTGTAATTTGGTTTACATATTAATATTATAATTCTCCGGAAGGTATCTTTTTCCTTTTTCCTACTAAAAAGATAATTAGAAAATCAATTACAATAAATTAGAACACCACAAAACCTCAGCGAACGAGGCGCGACTCGGCACCGGTGGCAACCAAGTCCGAGTCAGAGCGTTCGCCGCATTCCTTTGTAAACTCTCCAAACAAACGCCGCAAAACCCTAACTTTAGATCCACCACCACCCTCTCCTCCACCAAAATTCTGCAAGGGCAAATCGGTGATCGAAGACGAAATGCCGGCGGCCGAGTTGGATTCGGAACGCTGCGGGATATGCTTATCCGAGGGCGGCAGGTCGGTGAGAGGGCGGATCGATAGTTGCAATCACTACTTCTGCTTCGTGTGCGTTATGGAGTGGTCCAGGGTCGAGTCCCGTTGCCCCTTGTGCAAGCGCCGCTTTTCCACCATCCGCCGCCCCGCCAAGGAAGGCGTGTTTCCATCCGAGCGCCTCGTTAACGTTCCGGTTCGCGATCAGGTGAGATTTTTTGTTTGTTGAATTACAAGTTGTCCCGGTAGTTTTCATTCTTTTGGTTTCCTACGACTTTTTATGGATTACTAGGATAGATTTCGGGACGCATTACATTCAATTGAGCTCGAATAGATGCAATAAGAGTGTATTGGATTGAGGATTTATTTCACTTTGACATGCTACCGGGATTTGAAGAGGGCATTTGAGGGTCTCATTTTCACAGGGTTTTTTTTTTTAATCAAATGCTTGCTCCAGACTCTTTTTTTTTTAATTAATCAAACTCTCAGTTGATGCCACGAGAGTCTTTTTAGCCTATAATTTATGGGATGAATAAATGGGGCCGAATACCACTTAAGTTCTGTGCAACTAGTACCACTTCCTCATGCATTAACTCCCTACCCAGAAATCCCACCCACCAAGAACCACCCCACCTGAACACACCACCACCACCACCACCACCTCTGAATGTGATTTATTTTCATCCTAGTCTACAAGTATGTCGACCCTTTTTTAAATTTATAACATCACGTACAGTCTATGTTACATGGATTCATGGATTCGGTACGAGTGTCCGAGTCAAATACGTGTCCAAGTGTCGGATTCATCTAATTTTCAAAACCCAAGACACGGAGACACCACATAATATTCCTATTTATTATTATTTTTTCTGTTATTCCTCGTATTAACATGGTGCTTTACGTGATGCACAATGTTTTGCTTTAAACTTGTAGCATCTCAAAGCATTAAAGAACTAAAAAAAATTATAAGATAGTGTTATTAGTGGCATATCCTATGACATGTGTCAGACATATATTCCATACCCATGTCTAAGTATCGAGTGTCCGATACGGTACTTCACACGTTTGAAGAGTCTTCGTAACATAGGGTATAATACAGCTGAGAACTTTTTTTTGTCACTATATACTACAAATATATTGTGAAAATATTCAGAAAAAACAATTGTTTATGTTGCAATTGCATGCAGGAGTCCAATACCCAAATCATAAAAAATGTTATCCAAACAGTACATTCTGAAAGTCACTGATTTGAAAATGAAGGAATTTTGAAATTAAGGATGTTGAGTTTTGTTTGGAAAGTCAACATCTGTATGTACGAAATCTATCCCAGGATTGGCACTATGTCTAGTGGGAAAAATCCTATGCACGGTGGTTTCAAGCTATTATTTGTGGTCATCTCATCTTGCTTTATCTATTGGGCAAATTACACAAAATACACCTGAGGTTTACCTTAATTAGACTCAGCTCCGACTAACTTTGATGATTACACTCCGTTCCATGAGATTTATACCCCCATTTCACGGAGCTACACAGGTTTAACAAAAAAGACAACTCCGTTAAAAGATTCCTTTATGCTTCACTTTTTGTTCTTTCTATACCCAAAATACCCTCAACCCCCCCCAACTCACTCTGCCATCAGTATGACAAGATCCATTCAGGAACCCATCACGAGCAAGTCTTCAGCGAGAAAGAATGTGGCTTACCCAAACACACACACCCCCGCCTACGACCACCACCGGCGACACACAGAGACAAACACGCAAATTGCCAAACACAAATCAACCGTAACAACATTACACGGAAAACCCACCACCGAACGAAACCCAAATCTGGACCACCCATCGACCCAAACCGACCATCGCCGCGACGAGCACCACCAATGACACAGACATGAACACACATGCACACACATATTGCCCATCACCAGTCAGTCAACACACATACTTGTGGTTATGCGATTGCGATTGGTGGCGATTAGGCATCTGGTGGTAGGACTTGGGAGTCGTGGGTGGTTGGCAGTGATGGGCTGTCATGAAGGCTGTAGAGGTGCGGCGGTGTGGCGGTCGTCGGTGGGCTGATCGATGGTGGCCCTCAACGTTGGTGGCCCTTGGCCCTCGTTAGAGATGGTGTATGGCGGCGAGTAGGAGTCTCCTATCGGCTGTTGATTGGTGGTGGTTGGGCTATTGGCAGTGGTGTCTTAGGGCCATTGGTGGCCGACAATTAGGTGATTGACAGTGGCCCCCAGCATGCGACTGGCAGTGGATGGTTGACGTTGGTGGCCCTCGGCAAGCGACCAGTAGTGTTGGTTGTGTGAGTGTGTGTGTGTTTGCTGGTGTGTTTGTGAGTGTGCCCGTCTGTGTGGGGGGGGGGGTGTGTAAGAGAGAGAGAGAGATGGGCAGTGGAGTGGAGAAGGAGATGACTGGGTAAATTTTGTTTATCAGGGATATTATCGTCTTTTCGTTGATTCTATTAACTCTGTTAACTGGAAAAAAAAAAAAGAAGTTTAGCTTAGTGTAACTATCAAAGTTAGTAGGAGTTGAGTATAATTAAGGTAAACCTTAGGTGTATTTTGTGTAAGTTGCCCATATCTATTTGTAGCAACGGACTTGAATTATATGTTTATTACTAGTTGTTTCGTTCATAAATCATTTGAGTTGAGAGTATTAGTTGTGCTTATTCTAGTAGATGTTATAGTTGTTTAATCTAACAACTATCATGTTTACCAGCTGTACCTCTGCTTTTCCTTACGTGGGACTTTTGGGAGGGCTATGTCTCTTGTTTAAACTTGGCTGGCATGTCTGCTAGGCACCAAGACGTGTCGTGGGGTGTCATGGGGAACTAAATGAAGTTGTGTACTCGTGAACGTGACTTTCTAATTTAAATACGATGGCCCTTTCTTGCCAATGCGGGAGGGCAGCCATTGGGCATTTTCTGGCAAAGCTTGTGGCGAGCTTGGGCATGTCTTTTATGGACTATATGTGCAGGGAAGCTAAGTACTGTCTTGGTGGTCCATGACATTGGCATTGGCATTGGCAAAGATGGCAGACTTGTCGTTGGGCAGTAGTCAGCAAGGGCTGTCAGGTTAGTTTTGCATGGCGTGACATGGTGTTAGCATGCCATTGCTCGTGTGTTGGCTGGGCATGTCTTGGCATTGGCTTAGCATTGGCATGGTTAGAGGACATGGTGATGCTGAGGAAAGTAGGTTCACATTTGACGTGGAGGTGCCACAGTCCGAGTCAGATGCCAAGTATGCTGAGGGTAGAGACCAAGGGTTTCCCAGACAGAGCCTGAGGAGTGGCAGTGCTGCGAGGGCGATGGCGCGAGGCAAATACACGACGATAGTTATAGTTCAATGCTTAGGTCCAGAGTCAAGGTCTAACGTCGGGGTCCTGTATGTTGCTCTTTCTAGAATTCTGTAGCTCTGGAATTCTAGAGTGAGAAAGTGAAAATGTGAAGAAGTCCCCAAATGAATTCTCAAGCTCCTTATTTATAGAGGTTGAGGTGGTGATGTCATCAATCGACACTTGGCGCTCCCTGGGAGTGACACGTCATCGAGGGCCCCACAGGTACCAGTGCTCCATAGACTGTCGAATCATATATTCACCTGGCATATCCCACAGCTTCGCTCTATATGTCTGGAAAAAGTGGCCCACACAGCGCCGGTGTGGCCAGAGAGTCCCCCTGATCTAGCTACCAGTCCAAAGCCCTTGCAGAGTCCCACAGGGCGTTGAGAGACGCCGAAGACCTGGCAGCGGTGCTGAAGACCCGACGCTTAACTGCCAAGCTGACTAGGCGCGATGCCTTCTAGAGACCTGCTCTTGTCTCGGAGTGACCCGGGGGTAGGTCCCTAGGGGTGCCGATGAAAGCCCCTATTGCTAGAGCATATAGGCTAGTCATGCTGACACCCTGGCGAAGATAGTGTCTTAGAGAGCGAGCCAATCCTCGGGGGTGAGTCCTTGTGCTGGAGCACTCGGAGCGCGCCAAGGTAGTTTTCCAGAGGAGTCGCCTACCTAACGGGCCGAGGTAGCATCCCGGAGGAGCCGTCTACCTAGCGGAAGGGGAGTCTTCATGCCAGAGCACTTAGAGCTCCCAAGCGGAGATGGTGTCCTGGAGGAGTCGCCTATCCCCACGGGATACTGCACACTCCGGGGAGTGGATTGAAGCATGTTTAATGACTAAGGTAAGGTGCGCATGGTGTGGTGAACGGATGGACCAACGCGGGGGCGTGGTAGTGTGACAGGATGCCAAGGGGCGTGACTGTGTAAGCAAAGCAGCGCTGTAGTGTTGGGGCCACGTGACGAGAGACCGGCCCGGCGACGGGTGTCACGTAGTCGGTGCTCCGGCTCAGGCGACGTGGGTTGCGGAGTCGGTGCTCAGCCTCTGGCGACGAGCATTGCGCATGGCCGAGGCAAAGAAAAGTGAGCATGCAATGGTGAAAGGCCAGCCAACCCCTAAAGAGGGAAGGCGGCCGACCACCCAAGCGGAAGGCGCACCGACCCTCAAGGGGGAAGGCGCACCGACCCCCGAGGGGAAAGATGTGCAACCAGCTAAGCAAGAAAGGGGTTGTGAAGGTTGAGGCGCGCCAAGGTCGATTGGGAAGATGTGCGACCGCCTGATCAGAAAAGGGTTGCGAAGGTTGAGGCACGCCAACCCTCGAGGGGGAAGATGTGCGACTGATTGAGGTCGTCTCGCTAGCCAAAAAAGGAGTTGCACGAAAATAACTTAGTGAAGAAGAATCGTAAAAATGTCGAAAAATGCACGTGAATTGGGCGTGCACGTTTTGACCGGTTGGAAGCCTTGAAAACTAACCGTTGACAATATCAACGCGTTGCTCAAAATGGGACCCGCAGTGGGTCCATGGGTGCAGCCAAGATAGGCAGGGAACACATGGCATGAAATGTGCGAGGTGCAACAGGGGGCATGTGAGTGGCACACTTGGAAGATAACATTGGCTCTTTTTTGTGGACTTGTTATTGAAATTCGTGGGTCAGGCAATTGGTTTTGGCATGGTGTCAAGCTTCAATATGATTGGCTGGTTAGAATTTGGCATGTGCCGGGCAGTTCCAACAGACTTTGGGAGGCAATTGCTTGTATTGGACAAGGTATGCGCGGCGATTACCCAACTGTTGTCTGGTTAAACGAAGTTTGCCCACGTGTTGGAACTTAGTCTAAATTAGATATTTCGTTGTTCTTCGTTTTTTTCTGTTGGTTGGGTTTCGCTGACAAGGTTGAAGGGGAGTCTTGTGCCATCATAGGTCAAAAATTTTTGGCATAAATTTACCCTGTGAGACATACCATGGTGGGGAGTCACTGCTTGACCAGACTGATGGTTGTTATAAAGAATAAACCGTATGAATATTCAAATTTGGCCCCCTAAGTTGTTTTCAAAAACTAATGTTTTGTCCCAGATGTTGATGCTGTAAGTCCTATTCGTGTCACCCCAGTTTACTCGTCCAAAGCATATCTTTTAATTGTCCAAGCATTTCCATGGCAGGACATGTAGGCACTGACGTTTTTCTTTTTTTACTAGTAAGAGTTTTCTGACGAACCGCGGAAAAGGAGCCAAAATCAACGTACAAAAGAATATACTTACAGACCACCAAACCCTAAAGATTAAACAAACACATCTAAAATGTTTAACATGGAGTTAAAAGAGCCATTACTAGTACGTCCAAGCACAAAAACCTCAGAAAAACTTGTTTCACTTCCAAGAGGGGCCTAGAGAGCCTTTCAAACTGACACCTATTACGTTCCTGCCATAGACACCACCAAAGACACAAAGCAGTCTCTCATGGTCCTAGAGTTCTATGAGCACACTATGTGGCAGTTAGGTGATGCACTCCTGTGGTGCCTGCGATTCACCCTCGTGGATGCCCAAGTCACCGTCTACTTGCACGTCTTGGAAAGTCCCACTCCAATCCCTCTTTGTCCCCTCACTAGGTGTATTGGCCACTCACTCCTCACTCGAGCCTCTGGGCACTCACACACTCACACAATGGCAACGTTGGCAGAAGGAAGGAAAAGGAGAATATCTGTATATCGGTGAGTAACATGGTGAGTGATTCCAACTGAGGTCCTACTCCCTTTTTATACCACTCCACCTCTTCAATGGCTGGTGTTGATCATCCTGTTCTAGAGTTCCCCCTAGAATTCTTTAGAAACTTGCAAGCTTCCGTTATTTTCTAGATTATTTAACCATTTCAAGAATATACGAGGTAATTCTAGTTTAGATTAGAACCTTCCAGAGTCCTTCCATGCAAGCATCCCCATAAGTGCAAGCCTGTCGTCCCAGTAAGTGCTTGCGTGGAAAAACCTCCAAAGTTGGTTCGGGTTGTGACAAGTTGCTCTCCAAGACTTCTTAGTGCATCTTTGAGCCCAAGAATGAAGCAACGCAAGAACAGATGTGGGCATTACCCAAGACACCTCTAAAATAGAGAAAGCAAAAGACCACAGCTCTTGGGCAACCAGACAATCAAACAAAAGGTGGTTGACAGCCTCCTCAGTGGCTAAGCACATAGGGTGACCATCTTTCTGAAAAGGCAGCCATTAATAATACACAAATTCCTTTTCTGTAGATTGTCCAGGGTCAGAATACGTCGCTAAGCGGGTCACCAAGCAGAAATAGCCACCTTGGTAGGTGCTTTTGATTTCCAGATGCCTTGTAAGAAAAAGCATCATGCAGCCTCCTGGTGGAAAGAGATTATAGTAGGACTTGACCAAAAAGCAGCGACACGAAGACAAATTCCATCCCTACCCCACGAGACTGTAGATTCCACAAGCAGA
Source organism: Escallonia herrerae (assembly GCA_033070095.1). Classification (NCBI taxonomy): domain Eukaryota; kingdom Viridiplantae; phylum Streptophyta; class Magnoliopsida; order Escalloniales; family Escalloniaceae; genus Escallonia; species Escallonia herrerae. The sequence continues at coordinate 43,863 of JAVXUP010001998.1, read as the reverse complement.
TTCAAAGAATAAAATTACCCAAAAAACTGAACAGCGCAACAATTTTGCAATACTGGAAATTCCTTCTCAACAGCTCACAATCTAAAGCAGTAGATAGAAGATGCGGACAAGCATCTTTAAGAGGAGCATCCCTGCACCACAAAATTTGATTCAATCATCGGAGTCAACAGAATAGCACATTAATTCCAACTATTTTGATGGTTTTTCCATAAGCCCTTACCATACGACAAAGTAACCTCCCTAGTAGACCAATCACCACGACGTTTAGCAGCAATAATGTCACTCTAAAGGTGTTTCTTTCAGCCCTAGACCTCCACAACCACTTCCTCAATAATCTCCAAAGGATGTTTAAGCAGATATGTGCGATTATAGTTGGTGATCATAGTCTGGTATGGGTTGTGATTGTAAACTCATACTTCAATCTTTTTTTGATGGCTGTGTAAAGCTGGAGTGTAAGAGGCATTTTCTAGAGGCTGGGGTCCTTGTGTCCTGAGCTTTGGAGGCATATATGTCTAGATTTTGGGAGATCTCTTTGTGGTAGTGATCAGACCCTGTATCCATGTCAGGCTATGATGACATATTGTAACTTAAACTGTTGCCATGTACCTTACCCTGTCTCACAATTTTCTGTATTTATTCACCCTGCAGGTCTACCACAATTTTGGGAATTCTACAATAGGGCCTCCAGATCTATATTCAGATATTCAATGTAGTATGTGCGAGAGTAAATCAGATGATAGCCTCTTGCTTCTATGTGATCTATGCGATTCTGCTGCTCATACTTATTGTGTTGGTTTGGGTGCAACTGTACCTGAGGGTGATTGGTTTTGTCAGGACTGCACTCTTTTGAGGGATGAACATGCCAAATGTGAAATTGATGCCAATTGTGATGGTACAACTAGTCCTCAGAACTCCAGTAAAATGCCGTCAGTTGAAGCACATGTATCCATCTTTGATGTTGTACGAGAACCCCGAATTACCCAGCGTGAGAGACCTACGACATCATATTCACATGGAAGGCAGTTGAAATCTCCTGATGTCCTTGATGAGGAAGTTAGTGTGGCAGATAACATTACTGGGAGGGATTCAGTAATGCAGCCAATTGTTGAACATAGCCCAACGCTATTCGGTGCAAGAACATTGTCACATTGCCGCAATGTACAGAGTCGTATACAAGCATTGCGTCAGAATTGGAATGCTTTTCGCAGTGGGTCCTTGAGCTTCTCTTCCAGCTCAGTTGATGGGGTGTAAAGTCAAACTTTCTGGGCGATCAGGTCAACCACATTCCTCGTCTTGCTTGAGTCAGCAGTTGACAGCTCAAAAAGGTTCTTCCTGCAATCGAGTGCCTAGTAAAGGCTCACGTGATATAGATAAAGCTTGGAAGATGATGGATGCTGCAAGGTCAATAGGAAGGGGTATTGTAAGGACCAATCCATTGGGCAGGGATTGTGAAAGGGCCAGCATTGCTCACCAGGCATCACAACATCAACAAAGGAAAGTAAATGCCCAGAAAGAAGGATTTAACACGAGCTCAATGCTTCTGACAACTAGCAAACAACTTGGTCTGAATGATAGTGGGACCATTGGGTCTGAAAAGCATCAGCAGCACTGTGGTCTTGTAAAGGAGGACTGCGAGTATAGATTTCCGATGTGTAAGAAAGAAAATCATAAGTGGGTTGGTAGGAAGGGGTTCTGTTGTACTCTTGGGGCTTTTCCAACTACTTCACCAGGAGATCATAAGTTGCCATCTTCCAAGGTCCAGACTTCGTTTCATGTTGGTATTGATCATGGAAATGGCGGGAACTTGTCACGGGAAAATTTCCTTGGAGACCTGTCAAATGGGAATGATAGGTCTGCTTGCTTGAATTCTCCAGTCAGGTCAGTGCCAATCTCTTCAAGTGCCTCCTCATCGTACGGTGCCGAGGCAAAGGTTGCCAAGCGGAAAAATTGTGCTGATAGCAAGGCTAGAAGAGCTGACAATGCCAAGTCTGAGATTCAATCTCTTGTGAAGCTCAACTTAAAGCTTCTAAGCGGAGCCTAGAAGTTAGGTACGATCATTGTGTATGAGCTTAAAGTGTTGAACTATGTATGCTCATACGGGGCAGTTAGTATGGTGTGGATTTGCAAACAAGATTTATGACTCAATATCAAACTACCCCCCCCCCCTTCCTGGCCGTTATGTTTTATGATGGATGATTCAGTTTAGTTCACGAATACCAATGAAATTTGCATTCTTGCAACTCATTGCAAACCCAGAAGTCAAAAGGTCTATCGAACCGAAAGAAGTACAGAGTATTTATGTAAATTCCTAGGAACTTGTGACAGTTTAGACGTATCTTCACAAAGAATAGGATCCTATACACGGTTCAAATTCTCTTGCATTACGTTTAGGTGACAATTTTGGGTGCCGTGGTATGTGTTCGTATCTGCAGGCTTATAATTCACATTGTGCTATCGTATTCATGGTCGATCTCTCTGGATGTGCTTTAGATCTTCATGCTTCCATTATAGGTACAGCAGCATGATTTGTTCCTCTTTCACCACATCTATTCTTTCGATTAATCAAATTCATTCTTGTCTGTGCAGAAGTTGATGCGTTCAAAGAAATTGCTAGGCTCGCCACACACTCCATACTGGCTGCATGTGGTTTAGAGCGCTTAAAGCCTGGCGTCCCTTCCTTTCAATGCTCGGTTTGCTGCCATGTTGATGGAATTCAGCAAGTCCGCAGATCCACGATGATGCGTGGTTCTTGCAGAGAATGCTTTTTTGTGTTTGTGAAGGATGTTGTCAACGCTATAATGAATGAGAAAATAGATGTTTGTGGCAAAGTTCCATGCTGATTGACGAGTCCGCTGTTCTTGGGTTATTGGCTAGTTGCTGACTTGCTGCAGAGATGTCCAAGTCAATATAGTGTTATGTAGGTTGACTTGGCTGCTTTCATTTATCTTTTACTTAGTAATTGCTGTACAAGGTTCACAGTGGTACAAAGATGGATCTTCCTCTATAAATCCTTACGGCTGATGCAATGTCGATTCTCTAGCTTCGTGCTTAAGGTTGCAGTGGAGGGTGCAAGTTGTGGTAGAAGATATGAAGTGTCATCTCTTTACTCTTTTTGGAAAGAAACAGCCTTAGGCCACCCAGAACTAATGAAAATGGAGGGTGGATTCCTGATTTGCCGGACGTGTTCCATGTGAACAAAATTATATCCTCGGCTCCACGATGTTGCCTCCATAATGTCATTGCCAAAAGAAAATATAGGGTGGTCGTACCAATAGTTCAGAACATTTAAATCCGTTGGATTGATATAGAACAATTATAGTTTAGCATAGTCTTTCTTATCACATCAATTCTCTCATCAAACGGCTCTAAATGATCGAGACTAATGGTTCAAAATCATGCAATATTTATTTACTCCATTACAAGACCATCGGTATGAAGACAAAAACTTGTCCACCGAGCTCTAAGTCCTTGCATATATTCACCATAGCCGATTACTGCACTCCCTCTAGTAAATCGAATATTTCTTTTACACATTTTTCGAATATGTAGTATAAACTTAGTATCATGTAAATAATGAGCAAAATCAAACCAATAGCCAGATAGCGTTCATCACCCACTAGGAGTCCAGCCACCGGCTGTCATCCATCGGCAAAGTCACAATCGTCCATCAGCTACGAACCCCGGTATGCCGACTCTTCTTAGTCAGTCCACCATAACCCAAAAAAGAAGGATTAGTACGACTTTTCTTCGTACCAAGAACCTCATGACATGCAATTTTTTGGCCCTCCGGTTCCACAGCTCAAACAATAGATCAAACCACCACCTCCAATCTCAGTCTAACCTGCTACCATAACGTTTATCAACGCAGAGTGCTTGAATATGTACTCGAGTTTGAACCGAAAGATTCAACTAACCTAAAAAACCAACCGGAAACTGAAAAAGTCATCGGCCCACTGCCCATTTCAAAACTATCCCCAATTTTGAGATCAGTCACAATAACCATCACGAATCACTCACCTGCGCGCATGTAAACATAAACATGTGTATTTGTTGTAGCACGGAATCTGTTTCGGAAAGCCCCAATTTTGAATCTCCTCTTTCTTCCCATTAAAACATTTACATCCATTATTGGAGCGAATCTCCTCTTGCTTCTCTGAGCTCTAGTCTTCACTGAAGAGCAAAAGCCAACCAACAGACCTGCTAACAAGAAACGCAACGTAAAAAGTGTTGCTATAATTAGTTGCATGTCTTAAAACTGGCATCTTTCGCTGGCCATGCTCACCCATGCCAAATCTTTTTAATTAAAGATATCGAGAGCTCAAAAACAGCTGGAAACTGATGTTGATCAGCTGCCCTAGCGGGTTCAACAACCAAACATTCACACAAATACACCACCACATAGAGAGACCTGATACGAAATCACGTGGAGAAAGAACAATACAGAAGTACATAGACAAGTGCCAACATTCAACCGGAATTAAAAATAAGATTGAGCTAGATTTTCCAACAGAATTTAATGCATTCTTACTAAAGACCTTGCTAGTTTCAACTAGAAATTTCCATTCCTCTATTCATTTTACCAGCAAGAAAACCAGAAAAATCAATAATAAACTCAATCAAGCAAGATATACAGAAAAAAAAAAACTTTCTTTCCTCGCTTCCTAATTTAACTCTTAATTTCCTTTTCTTCACTTTTTCTTGCATATTCTCATCAACCAAACACTTGTAGCCTATTTGTCAGTCTTTTTTAGGAGAGAAAAGAAAGAAAGGGACTCCTTTCTTCACTTTTCTTTAGTTTATGAGTTTTTTTTAGGAGATAAAATAGAAGAAAGTTTGAGCTTCTTTCTTTTCAAATTTGGCCTCTCAAAACTAACTAGAAACGAAGAGAAATGAGAGTATAATAAGTAATACTTTCATAATGCCATATTACCTTTAAAGAATGCATACTAAATTTATAATGACTTTTAGGTCCTATGATGATTTTTTTTTACAAAAACTTATCATTTTACTAACAAAGGAATGATTGTTTTGGACATTAGAGTTGACTCATAACTTGGTTGATTTGCTTTCAGTGTGACGATAACTAGATTTGGATGTTCGGATGTCTGTAATCAACTCATTATCCGTTTGTGCGTTCTTTATTGTAACATTATAATTTTTTATGATGTCTTTGATGATTAAGTTATTTCCCTGCCATAATCCTTCTCTTTTTAGAATCATGGTTCTGTAGTTTTTGTTAAAATTATATGTAACGAGTCATCGTGGTACACGCAATGCGCGTACAAAAATAAAGTTATTATATGAATCTTATTAAAAAAATCAAGTATCACGTATAAGTGTTTATTATCACATTCAGTAAACTGAATTTTAAATTATGAAAATCAAACATGTCTTTATATATATTTGGATTCGGTTGGCATCTTGTATTCCAAACCCTAAATCCTATTTTCTTGAATTCTTACAATTTTAAAATGAAGTTTAATAGGTGCTAAATTTTGATTGGCAAAAAATAACTTCCAACCCCATGACCTTCATCCTTCCATTTCATTATTTAATTAATACAATTTTTTTGAATAGCACGTGATTTTAACTAACACCCTTCCCTTGCATAACACGAGATTTTAACTAGTAGGTAGTTATTTACTATTTTGTAAGCTTTAATTTTGTTTCATTTAAAAAAATTATAAAATGTCAAGTATCAATATTCTAGATAGGTAGTAATGTAACAACAAAAAGGGTGTTAGATCAAAAGGGTCATTCTCTTTATGAACAACTAGTTTCCTTGACGCACGTGCAAAGTTAAAATTAGTGATACGATATTTTTCTACTATCAACTTTTGGCTTTAAAATTTGTTTTAACTACATTTTTTACTGATTTGTAAATTCTGAAAACTTAACATGTCCCTGTAGTTAGTTATTTACCATTTAAGATTTTTATGTTGTGTCACTTTTTAAAAAAATTTCTTAAAATGCCACTTGTCACCATTCTAAATAGGTAGTTATGTAACACCAACAGAGATGTTACACCAAAAGGCTCATTCTTTTTATATATACTATGAGTCATTGTGATACATGCGATGCGAGTGCAGAAATAAAGTTAAACATGAGTTTTGTTAAAAAAATTCAAGCATCACATATATGTTTTTATTGTCTCATTTAATAAAATAAATTTTAAATTAAGGAAACCAAACGTGTGCTTATAAGCTGTTATTATCTAATTTATTTTTTATTTTGTACCATTTTTTGAAAAAGAATTATAGAATGCCAAGTGTCAACGTTCTAGATAGGTAAGTTATCTAACATTGAAAAGGGTGTTACACCTAAAAGCTCATTCCCTTTATACACACACACACACACACACACACACACACACACACACACCAATTACCATGATACACCCGATGCGCAAGCAAAAATAAGGTTAATAGTATGAATTTTCCTAAAACAATCGTGCATTATGTATAAGTGTTTATTGTCACATTCTGTAAAATGAATTTAATTTTTAAAAAATCAAACATGATATTATAGGTAGTTTTTTACCATTTAAGATTTTTATTTTGTGTGTCACTTTTAAAAATTATCTTGGAAAGTCACCTATCACGATTCTCGGTAGATTAGTTATGCAACACTGAAAAAGGTGTTACAGCAAAAGGCCATTCTCTTTATATATAGTATTGATCTAGTGTCTTTTCTTTTATTTTCTACTAAACTCACAAAAAAAAATGAATGATGCTTTCTTTTCTATCTTAAACTCACAAATAAGAAAAAAAAAATTGTCTTCAATTTCCTTTTATTCATTTCTGGCTTCTCTTCCTTTCTATTCTTTTCATTTCTTATTCTCTTCTAAAAACTCACAAACAGACTATTAGCTAAGGCAAGTGGACAGAAGGCACTACAACAGGAGTAAGAATATTCAAATTGCAAGAATCAAATGAAATGTTGAAAGTTGAACTACTTTGTGATTAGTCTTGTAAGACTCTGCCTATAAACTCATAAATACCTACTTGGCTAGCCCTTTTGAGAGAGGTATTACCCTGTGATGGGCCATGGACCGGGTCGTTACGGATGACATCAGAGCCGACTCTTGAAAGTTCAGGCTAGACTATCTAGTCGGGTTACCGATGGTCGGGAGAAACAAAGGCAAATCCGGGTATATCCCACATCAATAGGATGATTGGGGCAACAAAGGGTGAGTCGGGTATATCCCACATCGACTAGAGAGGAAAATTCTGGGCTATGTGTGATCTAGCCTTAGCGAGGATGCTAATAAGGTTGGGAGATCCCACATCGAATGCATGATGATTTGTGATTGGCCTCATAAGATCTTGCTTATGAACTCATAAGTACTTACTTGGCCAGCCTTTTTGAGAGAGACATTGTCATGTGGTGAGGCTGTGGACCAGTTCTTTACATTCCATACCGTACCGTACCATGATTCATCCTTGATATTCACCTTCAAAGTAGCATTTTTTCATGTACTTCAAGGTAAATGGAAAGCTTCTATTATTCTGCATTTTAATTTTTTTGACTACCTTTCCTATGCTTCCCATTATCATAAATAATGCATCCATCTCCAGCAAAATCAAGCTTGTAACCATGCTCCAAAAGTTGTCCAACACTCAACAGATTTTGATCAAGCTCCGAAAGAAGTATAACATCCCTAATAAATCTTCTACTTTTATTAGTTTGAACTCCAATTGTTCTTTTGCCTTTTGCTTCCAAAGAACCATTTCCCAGCTTCACATGGGACTTAAAAGTGATGTCTATGTCCTAGATAGCATTCTTATCTGCTGCCATATGACTGCTATAGCCACTATCCAAAAACCAAACATCATTTTTATGCTCCATAAGGCTTTGACAAGCATAGCACAAGTACTCTTCCTCGTCTCTTTCTTTGGCACACTCATGCTGGCTGATTATTTGTCACTTTACATTCCTTTTTATATGCCCAAAGCCACCACAATTATGACATTTTTGCTTTCGTTTGAACCAACAATCTTTTGCCAAATGATTGTCCTTTCCACAAATGTGATACTTCCTTGAACTACCTTCACCATTACCATTTCTATCAAAATAACTTCTTCCTCTGCCTCTTGCAAATCCTCCTTAAAACGAACTTCTTGAGTTTGATTATATCTTCATTATTCTTGATTTGAAAACTTCTTTACTTCATTTGTGGGACTCACATTGAGCTTAGATCGAAAAGCACTCTCAATTGCTTTTTCAAAGTGACGTAACAATCTTTGCTTGTAAAATTTCAGTGAGACCATTAAATTTTGAATACTCAACATCTCAATGTCTCTTGTTACTTCATAACAGCCACTTTAGGGTCAAAACCTTTTGGCAAACAAATCAGAATTTTTTCAACCATTCTTCTATCATTAACTTCTTCACCATGTGTTTTCATTTGATTAACTAAATACATAAATCTTGTAGAAAAACTCAGCCAGCGTTTCATTTTCATATATTTTCAAGATCTTTTGTAAAAATTAGAAGATTTATAGCTCTTACCTTGGCATCTCTATGATACTTATCATTAAGATTATCCCAAGTCTCCTTTGCCTTTGTAGCTCTCATGATTCTTGAAGCCTTTCTTAGTAAAATAATCATTTATTTGGCTATACCATGCTCTAGGTGCTTATTTCAGCCCATAGAGTGCTTTTTGCCACTTGTACACTTTTTTCTTCCTCTCTTTTAATCACAAATCCTTGAGACTAATCTACATCTACTTCCTCTTTCAACTCTCCATTCAGAAATGCAGATTTGACATCAAGTTGATACAATAACCACCTTTTGCTTGCTACATGGCTCTTGCGGTATCAAGTCTTGTTACGGGAGCAAACGTTTTGTGAAAAATCAATGCTGGGCTATTGTGCATAGCCCTTAGTAACAAGCCTTGCCTTCCTTCTTTAAACTGAACCATCGGGGTTGTGTTTCACCTTGAAATTCCACTTCACACCAACAACTTCATTATCTTTTGGCTTTTCAACCAACTCCCATGTTCAGTTTTTTTTCCATAACTTTGATTTTTTCTTGCATAGTTGTCCTCCAATCTTCCTCTTTTATTGCTTCATCTAAGCTTTCTGGTTCCATGACACATAAGTTGCAAGTCCAATTTACATCACTCAAACTTCTCATTCTTCTTGGAGTTGAGTTTGGTGATGATGATGAGCTTGATGATGAATCTGCCCTTGGTGTATTTGGAGGTGAATCTTCATTATTTTCATCTTCCTGGGTTGAGTTTTCTTAAAGGACATCAAATGGAACTCCTTGTTTCTCAACTTTGTTGTCCTCCCAATTCCAACCAAAGCATTTTCATCAAATAGCACATCACGGCTAATGATGATTTTATTGCTTTGCAAGTTGTACAGCCTATAGCCTTCTAACATTGTGCTATAGCCAACAATTATGCACCTTTCATTTGCTTCATATAGCTTGCTTCTTTTCTCTCTTGGCACTTGAGAGTAACAAATGCTTCCAAACACTTTAAAGTCTCTAACATATTGTCTTCTTCCACTCCATGCTTGAAATGGAGTTTGATTCAACACAGCTTTGGTTGGTGATCTATTAATTAAATACACAGTTGTACATACGGCTTCAACCCAAAATGATCTAGGAATCTCTTTGTCATCCAACATTGATTTTTCCATCTCCATAATCGTTTGATTTTTCCTTTCGGACACATCATTTTGCTATGGGGTGCAGCCAACTCTGAGTTGTCTTTCCACCCCTTCGTCTTCACAAAATCTGTGAAACTCGTTTGAAGTGTACTCCTTTCCCCTGACACTTCTCAAGACTTTAAAAAGAAACAACCACTTTACTTTTCAACAAGGCATTTAAACTTTCTAAACACACCAAACACTTCGGCTTTTTGCCTCATGAAGTTTACCCATGTCATGCGAGTATAATCATCAATGAAAAAAATAAAGCACCTATTTTCAGCATTATAGAGAGTTTGCATAGGTTTACAAACATCAGCATGGACTAGCTCAAGTTTTTCTTTTGCTCTCCATGCTACTCTTTTCGGAAATGGTTGTCTATGGTGCTTGCCAAAAGCACATCCTTCACAAACTTTATGTTTTTCTTCTATGGTGGGGAGGCCTTGTACCATGTTTTCGTTATGCAACAACTTCAGATTTTTGAAGTTTATGTGACCAAACCTTCGATGCCACAACCATGAATCTTCAACAATTGAAGCTTTCATTGCAACTCCACTTGAATATTTGAAATTTATCGAAAATCTTCTGCTTTTCTCCATCTTTGTTTTTGTTGCAACCTCTTTACTCCATTTTTTGTCATAAATTATACAGCACTTGTCTTGGAATTGAAGTGCGTAGTCATTCTCCAAGAGTGGTCCAAGACTAAGCAAGTTGTGCTCCAAGTATAGAACCAAAAGAACCTAACAAATAAATGTGGTCCCCTACTTCGTTTGAACACCAATCGAGCCTTTGCTCTACGCTTGAACTATAGCAGAAATTCCCAAGCTTCACTTTAATTTGGTGTTGATAGTGCTGTCCATGTGAAATTTTTTTTTTTTCTCTTGCCATATGGTTGTTGAGCCATTGTCCAAGAACCATATATTATCATTTTTCTCCCTTGCACTTTGACATACATAAAGTAAGCTTGCTTCACTCTCTTTCTCTTCTGTAAAGCTTGCTTGTTGTTGCAATTTCACTCTACAATCTTTTTGCACATGGCCAAACCTCTTACATCTATGACATTGAGGCTGTCTCTTGAACCAACAATCTTTTTCATCACGACTCATCTTTTTACAAACACCACATGGTTTGGAATTATTCTCAAAATTGTAATTCCTAACAAAGTTTCCTCTGCCTCTTCCTCTATTTCTACCTCTTCCATATCTTCCACCTCTACTTGATCCTCCCTTCGGCTGATCAAAGTTTTGTGGTTTTCTTTCTTGGCTCTTGTTGCCAACATTGAGTTTGGATTGGAGGGCACTCTCTACAGCTTTTTCTGTGCATCTTACCATTCTTTGCTCATAGGATTTCAGAGTGGCTATCACCTCTTAAACACTTAAGGTTGAGAGGTTTTTGTTTATTCAATAACGGCTTCAATAGGATCAAATTTTTCTGGCAAACTAATCAAAGTCTTCTCAACAATTCTTTGATCATTAATATCTACACCATGAGTTTTCATTTTATTTATCAATGCAAAAAAATCTGCTAGAATAATCTTTCAAACTTTCATCCTCCTTCATTTTCATGTTCTCTAAATCCTTTCTAAGAGATTGAACTTTTAATGGCTCTCACCTTATCATCACCTTGGAACTCATTTCTTAGAGTCTCTCATGCTTCTTTTGCACTTTTAACTCCCATGATTCTTGAAAAAATTGGATTTGTAACATTTATTTGAATGAGTGAAAAAAACACTTCGTCTTTTTGTCTCTTTTCAACAAATTTCTTTTTCTGATTTTCAGTCATACCCTCTATTATATTAGGTTCAGAAAACCCTTCTACTACTGATTCCCAAAGGTCAAGTGATCTAAAGATTATCTTTAGTTTCATAAACCAGACATCATAATTTTCACCATCAATAGGTAAAATACGTACTTTCTGGTTTGAAGAACTTATGTTGGCCATGATATATCTTTGATGAAACTTCACTCATTGCTGTACTTTTCAATCCCAGACCTTCTCAATTAGCTAAGCTCTAGTACAATTTGTTGGTGGCTGATTTTTAGCATGTGGGGTGTGTTATATGTCACGCCCCCCAAAATGGAAGCCATGGCTGGAATCAAATTTCCTGAACTACCGCTATAAACTTGGTTATATCGGTTACAAACAGAGCAACTAATCCTTTAAAAACAAAATATCTCCAAACAATAACATTCTAATACAATCCTTCCACTTAATAATCCCTTACAAAATAAATTACTAAATGCAGCGGCTAAACAAATTACACAAAATCAATTCTATCAAATTACTCACATCCGAAAAAAGTTCTAAAAATAAACTGCAAGTCTAATTAACTACAACGGACTCTCAAAACTCCAACGCCGTCACATGGATCCTTAATCACTTTCTTGACGTGTTGCAAGGGGCAAGGTAGAGTAAAAAGGTAAGCTAGTAAGGTACCAAAACTGATAAAATCTCAAAGCAAAACTAATAATCGAACAAGGAATACTCGATGGAAATGAGAAAATCATATCTTATTATCAAACATCGAATTAAGCATTTAACCGTAAACATATTTATATTATATATATGCCGGAAAATGCTACACAACAAAATACATGATGATTATGTTGGTCATAAGATCCAAACGTTAAACCAAGCGTACAAGTATCAAACGTGTACTTCCGGTAGCGTGCTAGGCGTTTATTGATCGCCAACATATAAACAGCCGTATGTCCAAAGGACCTCCTTAAATTTGAGAGTTGCTCAAACATAGTCAGTATTGGTCTAGTTCAAAGAGCACAAAAAGGATTCAGTGAAATTGAAGTTTCTTAACACAAACTTCGGTTGAGCTTGAAGTGACAAAATAAATATCGAATGCAAAAATACACAAGAGGAAGGCCAACCACTTCCTAACATGTGACAAACTACCAAATGAAAATCATGTTCAAGACTTTCTGTTAGAAAGCAAATAGAGTGACAGAAGGTGGCTACAAACAGGGAAGCAACTTCCATTTGCCACCATAATTAATATAGATGAAGAGGGAAATGGCTAGCACACCAAATAGCTGCACATGTACAGGAAAGGAACCTGTTCTGATTTCCCCTTTCCAAATAAATAAGGTATATTTCAGGAACGAAAAGGACAAGGGTCAGAATACCCAAGCACAAAGAAACTGGAACCTGATTTCAAATTCTGATGGCTAATAGTAACAATTCAAAGGTTTCATGAGTGATGTCTAGACCGTAGCTTAGGCAATTTAGATATCAACATAGGTGCATGACAGAAAGAATACCTAAATATCTATGTTGGGATAGGTGAAGACCCAACATGAAATCAAAAGAATATGCAGTGGGTAATCTGATTGGAAATGGTCATTGCACATCTAGGGGCAAGGAAGAAAAAGAAGTAAAAATTTAAGGTAGTACACAGTGGATGTACATTTAAGGCATATTATTCACCATTGCAAACAAAGTAGTAACAAGTGGTACACCACCATGGAGCTATTAAGTCACTAACCTGAAGAAAGTCCAGTAGCTAAGCAATGTAACAATGGTAGTGTATCCAAGAATGGTAAGACTCACGTGGACACATAGGCTAAGATTTATAACTTGTAATTTATAAGCATGTACTAACAACTCAGATTTTGGAAGCTTAGCCATGATAATTTGGGGCCAAGTAAGAAGAAGGACAACACTGCTAGATTGTCCATTTGTTGTTTACTCTAAAGTGAGCAACAGAGCAACAACTATGTGTAGACAGACTCTTTCACTGGGAGCAAATGAATGAAGCAAATTAGAGATATGGGTATCAACAAAAGCAAAGAGAAATTGATCGAAGAGGACGAATTACCATAACAGGAACTGAACAAAAATTAACATACAAAGTACAGGCAAGAAAAATGGTGTACACGGTTATGAAAATTCTTATGAATAAGGTGAATCCAATGTTTAATTGAACAAGGAAATGAAACATTAAATCGGTCGAACACATCGCTGGCACAGAAACAGAGACGAAGAATAAATTACGTGGATAAATCCCTTACCACAGCAAGAACATCACGATCCCTTTATACCAGCAATTCGACGAAAGCTCAAACCCCCAAGCTACGCTATTCAATTTACATAGAAATTCTCCAAAGAAACAAGCATGTTTATGGCTTTGGAAGATGAAAATGGCAGAGGCAGCAATCAGGGAAGAAAAGGGGAGGCCGGAAGAGAAATGGTGCTATTTAAATGAAACCCTAACCGGCTAATACTCAAGCGCCACCCCCCCCCCCCCCCCCCAAAAAAAAAAAAACACGCCACTTATCAAAAGGCACCAAAACTTTCCTAATATTACAAAAAAGGCAACAAACTTATTTATTTAGTTATTTAATTACTTATTTATTTTAAAGTAATATCATAGCATAAATAAATATTGGAGTGTTACATTATGACAGCAAGAAGAATTGATTTTAGGGGCTTGACAGTAGACCTATGAGATTGAGCGGAAAACAGAGAGCAGAGAGAGAGGGATGGGTATTCTGAAAATCTGATATATTTCACTTAGCTTCTCTAGTAAGCTTACACCATATTTATGTTCAAAATATATCCATGTAATGATAAACAAGTGACTAAATAGTTTCCACCTAAACTTAACTGAAGTTACTTAACTGAACCTACCATTAACTTGAGGTTAATATCATATACAGCAGTAACATTATAAAGGTAGCAGCAATCGAAGCATTAATATTCCTAACAGGTTCGGATGGTTCTATTTCTTCCAAGTAGTAGCCTCATAGTTCGATCAATATCTAACTGATTCCCCGTGTGCAGGATCACAGAGAAGTAGGCTTTCCAAGTGGATGATCCCATCTTTTGGTCTTGTACTGATCTTTGGTTTGGTCTTTGACTTCTCTGGTAAGAACTATCGTTTTTGGGCAAGAAGTTAAAGGTTCTTCTATCAAGACCTATTCTAGTAGTAGATCTAGTCTAGCAGTGGTAGTGACAACTTCTCCTCATTGGCATTTCTGCTTCCTAATTATAGGCATGCGTATAAACAAGAGCCTTTACACAGTAAGTTACGTGTGTGTTACTAGGTGCTGCCGCATTCTCTTTGCTGGGTAATGGTTAGTCTTTGGACTCATCTCATACTTACAACAGAGCTCTTGAGCAAATTGTTTTTTTTTCTTGTTTCCTCATATATATCAGTTGTTTTCTCCTCCGACGTCATTGATTTATTCTTTTTATTGCAAAAAAAATTAGAAGAAAGTTTTCATCTTCAGTTGCTTACATGAAAGTATAATCTACAGGTTGAAATGTATGGGTATAGGCACTCAATTGTGGTGCGGGAATGGATGGGAATGAATGCATTGCTGATTTACAGTCTGATAGCCTGCAATGTCCTATCAGTTATTCTACAGGGGTTGTACAGGGGGCGTCCTCAGAATAATATTGTTAGGATCTCTAAATGAGCTCGCACATTCTCGTCTCATGTTTCTTGCTATTTACTGTTTGGCAAATGCCAACTTGTGCCCTTAGAGCACATTTTAGTTGAAAGGCACGAGGCTGTGATGCTTGTTATTATGGACAACACGGCCTTTTCCATTGATAATGCCTCATGTTTTGCTCTAACATTTGCCCTTAGAAGGATGCACGTTCACAGGACCCCTCTAGTATGTTCCCATTGACAGGCCATTGTATCTTTTGCAGTTCAGGTTCATTGGAATTGAGACATATATAAGGAGTATACAAGCTCTTCAGTCATGATTATTCTCCTATTGCAACATTTTAGTTATATCACACGTGTATATGTAAATTGCGACCAGCTGCAAACTTGCAAGTTACATGTGTCTTTTTAGTGGAAATGAAAGCTAGCCCCCCCCCCCCCCCCCCCCCCCAACACACACACACACAGAGACAGCGTAGGATACTTCCTGTTACGAACACGCCTGCACAGAAACATGCAGACACACATCACAGAACCGCTATTTGACTACACAAATCTTTACTAAAAAGCAGGCAACAAATAATTTGGCCTCGAGGGCATCCATGTAAAAGACAAAGCATCGAAACGAATACATGATGAAACGCATCTGCTGTGGTGTAGGATTCCTTTCTGGTAGGCAGTCAATTGAAACTGTGAAATCATTTTTGAATATAGACAGGGTAAATAGTGTAGATTGTCTGCAATATAGTGAGCGCAAAAAGAAAGATTGCAGCAGTGACAGACACAATAGCCAAAGGATGATTAAAGTAGGCGTGGACGACAATAGCACGCCACTGATTCCAAGGTTTATTGTAGTAGTTATGGACATTGTTAAGCACATCGACTAGGCTGCTCTCTGGATCTAGCGTGGTATCTTTGGACAGCGAGTTAAATAACGCAGCGACGGCTTTGTCACTTCCAATGGCATTCAGAATAATACCTTGAGAGTCTAGGAGGCTGACGTCCCTGAAATTTTTAATGATGCCGTTCATGAAAAAGATGTATGAGGTCACCTCATTACCAGCCCCAGCATGGAATCTCTCAAAAGCTATCTGGTTTAAGAAGATCGATTCCGTTGCATCGTCCACGACAATGACAGGGAGCCAAAGGATCCCACCGTCGAATGTGATGTCTGTAGGGGTTCCAATTTTATTCTTCATGAGACGGATCCCAGCTTCATTAAGCTGAGTTGCAGACGGGATGCTCGCCTCTCCCTCTTGGTTGATCGGGCGATGTTTTTTAGGACGACGACTTCCCTTAAAATGTTCTTTCCGAAGTAGGACCTTCCTGTATACATCTAGTACGTGCAGGCATCTGCCCATGCTTGCAATGTTTGTGTATGGGAAGAAGAACTTGAGTATGAGCTTGTTGACGAACTCCTGGACGTGCTGTACGCAGATAAACCATGTCACTGGTCAAAGCATATGAAACTGCAAAATAGGTTGATGCTTCAGGTGTACGTGTTAAGCACAGCGTTACCCAGGCATTAGTCAATAGAACCAAACCAGTTCGATCAATGTTTTACCTACGCGTAGTGTATGTGTGCATACACATACGCTTATTTCCGTGAGTGTGAGTGTGAGTGCGAGAGTGTGTGTGTGCGTGTGTGTGTGTGTGTGTGTGTGTGTGTGAGAGAGAGAGAGAGAGAGAGAGAGAGAGAGAGAGAGGGTGACCATGTCTTTCTCATTTTCGACAGTAACCAGCTTCTCGAGAACTAGCATGGGCAATTGATTCTCGAGCATCAGCATGTCACGCTTGACGTATGGCATGATATAGAGCTGGCCATGATGGCTAAAGATGGGATCGTTCCTAGCATAATCATCCAAGGTTTGAGTGGCCGTACGCAAGATTTCCAGCATGAAACAGCCATCCAGAATCATCAGCTTCAGGAACGCGTACGTATCATGTTGCCATCCTGGATCGAGGGTCTCATAAGAGTCTTTCAAGTCTTGCGCCACTTGAGCCAAAGAGTCGACGAAACACTGAAGAGATTTGTTTGATCTCTTGAGCAAGTGCAGCAAAGCTCGTTGCTTGTGGTCGTCCATGGGTTTCAAATGTTCCTGATCGTAATGGTAAGGCCCAATGGATACCGCTTGAGGCAGATAAGCTTTCTTGTTTAGATCTCTGACGCGTGCGGGTATTCTGTAGATGGACCGCTTCTTCCAGTGCTCCATCTCCGTCGAAGTATCCGCCATGTGTTTGACTTCGTCATTTACGCTTATGATCCAGGACTCTTGTTCTTCTTCCATGATCTTCTAGCTAGCTCTTTGATATCTTCCCCTACATTACATATATACAGACCTCATGGAACTCAAAATAAGGAGACACCACTCCAACCCGGCGGCCCCCGCGTAGTTGGAAAGCTTTTCAAGTAAGCGGAGTGACTCAAGCGGATTGGTGGTGCCTTGTGTTGGATATATTCCGCACGAAAAGCAGGCATTAATTTCCAAGATACAGAACGGCAAAGTATACGAATGGCACCCTACCCAATATTAAACAGAGAGACTAAAATAAAGTAGTACAAGGAACTAATCCACATTCGTTTCTTGCAACAATTAAAAGCGTACTTGAATAGAGCCCTGTTAGTTAATTTCTGTCCCAAGAAGATTAGCTCATCAGGTGAGATGCCCCTTAACTGGAAAGAAGAAGTAAAGCTCATACCTCATCAGGTGTGTTACATACATATAATAAGCATCAGGTGTCAATTGGCTGTTTAAAATGTCTATATGACTTCTGCGGCTGTGTTTTAGTTGAATATTTATTTAGTTTCAAAAGTGGAGTGAATCATTTCTTTGCTTTCTTGTTTTGCAGCACTAAAGTGAATGGAGTACATCCATCCTCCAACTTTACCCTAAGTTTTGGGAATTGATCTTCGCACTACCAAAATTATCTCACTCGATCCTCTCCTCTCTCACTAAAGCGAACAGTGTCATTTAGTGTGGAGGGGCAAACCACTTGAATGCTCTTAAAAATGGAGATCCAAATCCAGTATTATAACTTATCTTAATGCTAAGGAGGCTTTTTACTATCAAAAAAAGCCAGGGTGAAAATCATTGGTCTAGGAGACAATAACAGCGTACTTTTATGAAAGTAATAATATATATTATATCACTAAATTACTTGAGTCTAGAGATAAATTACAGCCAAAGGCTGTATTTTTCGTATTAGTACTTATTTCTTTTGGCCAAATAAAATGGACATAGCATTAAAATCTTTTGTGGAAAGCATGCTTGCCCTCCCCTTCCCTTTCCTTTCTTCTTTCTTTATGTAATTCTGTGGTCCTTCTCTCATCACTGCCACACCACCACTCTGCAGGGGCGGAACCAGGAATTTTTTTCAGGGAATGCAAAAATTAAACTAAAATTTAAGAATGGGCAAGCAAATTAATCAAACTATTTTTTAAATCTCTATATAATCACTAACATTAAATTAACCAAACATATATTCTAAACCTCTATATAATCATTGAAATTAAACTAAACTTAACATATATAATCACTGAAATTAAACTAAAATTAACATATTATATATTAACATATTAATCTAAAATTAAACTATTACCTCACAGAGTCATAGAGTCACAGTAGAAGTCGAAGAGCCTCGTCACCCGAGCCTTTCTTCGTCTTCGTACTAAAGCTGCTATTTCAATAAGGAGAAAGATCGAGCCCTATCAAAGTCAGTCGCGGTCTGCGTTAGTTCGGCAGTTCAGATCTGGTCGAAGTTCCAACCTTTGGAGTGAGTCACGGTCATCGCCTCGTTACGGAGTTCCAGATCTGGTTGGCGTCACGGTGTCGTGGTGAATCGGTGGCCGGTGCTCACTGCTCGATGAGGTCGACAGGTCGTCTTTGTCACTCGACATGTCGTCGTAGTGAGTTGGTGGCCGTTGTCAAGCTGTTAACGGTCATGCCTGTGCTCAGTCCTCACCGGAGGTCACAGTTTTCACAGTCATGGGGAGAGAAAGAGAGAGAGAGAGAGAGAGAGAGAGAGAGAGAGAGAGAGAGAGAGAGAGAGAGAGAGAGAGAGAGATGACTGTCGACTGGTCTGGGGTCTCGGGGAACGTGGTCTCGGGAACGGGGTCTAGGTGCAATTCTCGAAAGAATTTTTCTCTCTCTCTTCAAGTGACAGCAGGAAGACGCTTGTAGTTCGATATATAAAAAAGTTTAATTAAGTGGATGAATATCAATCAAACGTTGAAAAATGGAGTTTATGCTGAAGATTTATAGAACACAACATAAAGCTATATATCGAAATCAAGGGCTTTGTCTAACTGTTTATTTAGTTCTTGATAATTGGTTGTACAATATGCCACTTAAATGGCATTGAATGTTGGGCTTTCACTTCATGATTGTCCTGTGTAACTTTTTTTTTTCAAAAGTTCAGGGGGGGCTTGAGCCCTCCCTAGTCATCAAGTAGGTCCGCCCATGCCGCTGTAACACCTCCAACCGCCATACATAAAATTCACCATGAGACCACCACTATCAATCCAGCGTACACACTCATCCAAACACGTATCCTTACACGCACACACATGCGCATAAATTTTCATAATCAAAATCTCTCTCTCTCTCTCTCCCTCCCTCTCCCTCTCCCTCTCCCTCCCTCTCTCTCAACGCGCGCGCGCACACATATGCATTACATCTATGTGTTGGTGTGTGAGTGTGTGCACGTTTGTGTAGTAAGAGTTGGGAGTAGGGCTATAAATGAACCGAGCCATTCATGAACAACTCGTGATTCATTCCCTTCAAAGCTCGTTCATATTCGTCTGTAGAATATACAAGCCAAGCATGAATAGTATTTTAAAGCTCGTTTATTAAATAAGCTGAGCATGAACATTTCAAAGTGTTCACGAGTGTGCTCGTCAACGTCTATACAATAAATTGATAAATTTTATGTTTAAAAATATGAAAAATCATGCAAATATACATAAATATATGTTTAAGGCAAGGACACTAAAGTCCTTAATCCGTCGAAAAAGAGTTTTAGCGACCGACTACTCGTCGCTAGAACTCTGTTGCCTACAACCCCTTCTCTAAAAGTTTTGCGACCTAAAGTCCACATTCAATGACGGACATACAAACACAAATGCTGACGGAGTTTCCGTCGCTAATTCTATTTTCCGTATTTTAATTTCTTTTCTTTTTTTGGTAATAATTTATTACGTAAAATATTTAGCGACGAAATTCAGTCGCTAAACGTTCGTCGTTTAAAACTTTAGCGATGGAAATTCCATAATAAAAACTCGTTCCTTTAAAATAGTTAGACTTTTAGCAACGGAATAAAGTCCGTCGCTAAAAGTCAAATTAATTTTTAAAAAAATTAATACCTAAACGTGTACTCACAATCCAACAACAATCCGATAATTCGACAACAACAATCCAACAATAAAATGTATACAAAATTCAAGAGGCCGGACACAGGAGCAGGGTACATTAGTAGAGTAGTGGAGGGGAGTACAAGTCGGGGGAGGGAGGAGCCATGGTAGCAAGATACAAAGTGCTAGAACGAGAAGGTCTGATTAGGGTTCAGCGAATCCCCAATCTGATGGGCATGTCCAGCAGCAGTGCCCTGCATATAAAGGCACAGACACATTAATCTCGATAACAATTGTATAGTGTTCACTAATTAAACGTATATAATGGTTGTACCTGATTATACACTGTGATCCTCCTTTAAACCTTCGTAGCAATGCTACGAACCTCGTCCTCATGTAACGACGAGCGCTCTACGGTCGGTGTCTACGTCCGTGGAGATACAACGGGGGTGGGGATGTTCCTATCACAGCACGTGCAGTCATACCTGAGAGGCCGCGAAAAACTAATTAATACTAATTTACTGTTAATTTAAACACTGATTAGCCCTATTTAAAACTGATTAACATTAATTAATCCTAATTTACTGTTAATTTAATCTCTAATAAAACCATAATCACTGCTAATTAACCTAATTAAACCCTGATTGTCCTCATAAATTGTAGACAACCCATAATTAAACCCAGTTAAGGTAAGGTAATTAACTGTAATATGTTCTAATTAGACTCAACTAGCCCAAATTAACCCTAATTAATCCCGAAATAACACTAATTGAGTCTAATTAAACATAATTAACTATAATCAATCATAAATAGCTCGAATTGCCTAATTGCCCCTAATTAATGCATTAACTCTGTATTTTCACCTTAATTAGCTGATATCTGTTTAGGTTCGGTACAAAATCATTTGGTTATAGTGAACTTGAGCAGAGAAAATCATCATTCTTAAATCCTTTAATATCTAACAATCCACTAAATCGGGATTTTTAAGAAAACCCGGTGCTTTTGGTTGGTAAATAATGGACTCAAAAATTTTCCTTAGCTCTTCATGTTGAACCATCTTGTCTAAGATCTTATCTTTCGGAACTTCAGATAACACTTTTGGCTCGCAAATCTCCATGTATACAGAAGAGAAGACTTTCTGTGACAAAAGGTCTTTCTCAGCCTGTCGCAGACATTCCCTGCCCTCCATTGTTCCTGAGGTAATTAGATGATAAATACACACAGTTTTCTTCAAACTGATCCTGTATGCCCGACATATGCCTTTTAACTGATGGATTGCAACAAATATCAAGCAACACAAATCTCAACGCCCCAACCAAATTTATGCCCCACATAGCTTGCCTTTTAAAACTCATTCAGCTCGAATTAGCCCTAATTGGCCCTAGTTGGGGCGTCGAGAGTTGTTTTGCTTGATATTGGTTGGAATCCATCAGTTGAAAGGCAAACCATAGGTCGGACATACAGGGTTGGTTAGAAGAAAACTGTGTATATATACCATCTAATTACCTCAGGAACAAATGCAGGCAAGAAATGTCTGCGACAAGCTGAGAAAGACCTTTAATTTATTTCAGAAAGTTTTCTCTTCTACAGACATAGAGGGTTGTGAGCCAAAAGTGTTATCTGAAGTTTTGAAAGATAAGATCTTAGATGAGATGGTTCAACATGATGCGCTAAGGAAAATTTTTGAGTCCATAACTTATCAACCAAAAGCACCAGGTTTAATAGAGAATCCCGATTTGGTGAATCGTTAGATATTGACGTATTTAGGAATGTTGATTTAATTTCTTTGTCCAAGTTCACTATAACCAAATGATTTTGTACCGAACCTAAATAGATAATAGCTAATTAAGGTAAAAATGCCAAGTTAATGTGTTAATTAGGGACAATTAGGACAATTCGAGCTATTTAGGGTTGATTACAGTTAATTGTATTTAATTAGACTCAATTAGTGTTATTCATGGATTTAACTCGGGCTAATTCGGGCTACCTAGGGCTAGTTGAGCCTAATTAAAACATATTACATTTAATTACCTTAAATGGGTTTAATTAGGGTTTGTCTATGATTTACCAGGACAATCAGGGTTTAATTAGGTTAACCAGCAGTGCTTAGGGCTGATTAGAGATTAAATTAACAGTAAACTAGGGTTAATTAATGTTAATTAGGGCTAATCAGTTTTAATTAAGGCCGATTAGGGCTAAAAAGGCTAATTCGAGCTAAATAGGGTTAATGCTAATGATGGCTAATTTGACCATAGGGTTAATTGGGTTTAATTAGACTTAACTATTATTAATTAGGGTTTAAGTAAGATCGAATTAAGGTTATTTAGAGTTAATATGTTAATTAAAGTTAATTAGGATTAAGTCACTTTAGAAATTGTTGAGTTCATTCACAGAGTTGATATTGTCCCACTTGTGATCGAGTCTAGGGTTTAAGTATATAGTTAGGATTAGATTGTACTTAGGATAATTATGGTTAATTAGGAATGTATTAATAGGATTTAATTAGAGTTTAGTTAGGGTTACCTAGGAATGTATTAGGGATTAATCAGGATTAATTTAGGGTTAATCGTGATCATTAAGGCTAATCGGGTTTAATTATGTTTACTTACAGTTAATCAAGGTTATTTAGGTTTAATAAGAGTTAATTAGGGTGAATTGGAGTTAATTACAGTTAATAAGGATTAATTAGGATTGATCAGGGTTAACTAGGTTTAATTAGGGTGAATCACGGTTAATTATAGTTAATTAGGGTTACCTAGAGATTGTGTTAGGGGTTAATTGGGGTTAATCAAAATTATTTTTTATGGTTACCCCTTGTGGAGGGATTCAATTTCCATGTGACTCCCAACTACTAATTAAATGGGCTAAGACATCAATTTCTAAAACTTCACATTACAACAATTCTGGAAATCAGAAAGAACACTTCAACATCAGAATAACTTGAAAAAAAATAATTCTAATTAACTATAATCAGAATAATTTAACAAATCACAGCAAATGCCAAGAATATATTAATATGCAGGGCATGGGGGATTTATAAAACAGGGATACTACAGAGTAATTGAGGGCTTAGTGTACTATGTAGTATGTACATAAACATAGGCATGTAAGTTCTGCATTTAATGGAATAAAGGACATTTCACAAAAAATTAAATCAGAATAATTCTAACATGTACTTCGAGTAATTTGGATGTAGTTGGGCTTTATTAGGCTAATTCAGATGTAATTCGAGTAATTTGGATGTACTTAGATTAATTGGGCTTTATTAAGGATAATTAGAGTTTATTCGGGCTAATTATGATTTAATCAGGGTTTAGGCTTTAAGGTTAACTAGTTCAAATAGATTTAACCGGGGCTAATTACAGTTAATTGGTTCAATTAGGAATAATCAGTGCTAATTAGGGTTTATTGGTTCAATTAGGGTAAATCAGGATTAATTAGGGCTAATTAGTTCAATTTGGTTGAATCAGGATTAATTACAATTAATTGGTTTAGTTAGGGTTAATCGGGTTTAATTGGGGTTAATTCGTTCAATTAGGATTACTCAGGGTTAATTACTGTTAATTTGTTAGATTAGGGTTAATTTGGTTTGCTTAGATTAATGGCTAATTTGCTATTAGTTTAGCATGCCATTTTGGCAGTAACTCTGACAATTGTGACATTAGCTTCCATTAGCTTATAGTTTGATCCAGATGAAACAAAATACCAAATTGACTCAAGATATCGGACATGGCCCTAATCAACAGCAAATCATAAAATTCTAACACACCCAGCTCATACACTTATACTTCAATGTTAACATATAGAAATCATAAGAAAAAATTACACAAATAGAAGTGCAAAGTCTTATTCATCAATCTGCTACTAGTTTGATCCTGATTTAAATTTACACCAAACTAGCCTGATTTTTCAATCTGTTATAGCCTCATTCATCAATCTACTACTAGAAAAGATGACAATTTGAATAAAATTGCTAATACCATCAATGAATCAATAAGACAATAGATGGCAATCTTAACATGCTTCTACAGGGGCAAAGCTGAATTTATCTTTTGGGTAACCATAACCTAATGATAATCTCAAACATCAGACTATCATAGAGATTCAAGCATTTAACACTCAAAGGCTGAATTTGATCATTAACAAAACTTAAAGGCATCTAACATCATTTTGCATCAAATAGTGTAGTGTCTAACACATCAAGACAAATCAAATAGCGGTAGATTTGAGAGATGGAGGTAGTGGTAAATAACATACCCAGTGCAATGGTAGATCTGCCAGAGAAAGACGATGGAGGCAGCGGCGCCGTTGTGAGATGGAGGCAGTGGAGGCGGGTGATTTGGGCATTAATAGATACGCCAGAGAAAGGAGATGGAGGTGGTGGTCAGTGGAGAAAGGAGATGGAGGTGGGTTACCTGCGCATTAACAGATGTGTCAGAGAAAGGAGATGGAGTCTGTTAGCCCTATGGTTGGATAACCTAGGCTTACATCTTGTTTTGATGATAACTACACATTGATTATGTTCTAATGTGTGTTTTGAGTGGATTCTTAGTATATATATATATATATATATATATATATATATATATATATATATATATATATGACACTCATGAAGACACATTTGAGAAGTTGGATAGATGGATTGAAGCCAAAGAAGCTTAAGGTTATAGTAGACATACTATGGAAGCTTCATCAAGTCCTATGTCAAAGAGCAAGAAAGAATGCAAAGGCTAAGTTACTACGATTATGATTGGTCTTTACTATTATGTAACTAGTCTTGGTTTGATGGTTGGATTGATGACTATGACCTAAAAAGACCTTAGGACACCTTGTGCATTGCATGTGAGTTCATAACCTTTCACACAAGTGTGGTTCTTGAAAATGAGTGAACTTTGGAGCTCACTCAGATTTTCTCAAAAACTATTTTGGTGCCAATCTTTTCATATCTTGATAAAAAATTTTATTATCTTTCCAACGCAAAAAACGGCACCTCAATCCGATTTTTCTAGAGAAAGTTATGCCCAAAATAGGAAAGGGGGTTCCGTGAGGCAGCTGATAGGCAGTAGGGTAATACAGTCGACTGTATTTGAATCCAGTCGACTGCATTCCAATGCAGTCGACTGCATTGGTCAAAATTCAGTTCCAACGGCTATTTTCGAGGACAAAACTCCAACGGCTATTTTAGAGGGATTACAGTCGACTGCATTGGGAATACAGTCGACTGCAATGGCAGTTTTGCCCATATTTTGCCTCTAACGGCTATATTTCATTTGCTCTCTATATAAATGATTTGGGGCTTCATCATACACCATGTAAACCACATTCTAAGACTCCATTAATTAGAGAAACATCAAGGCTCACAGATTAAACTTTTCTCTCTTCATCTTCATGATTTTACATCATTAAAGAGAGCATCTTTGTGGGCAATTCTTTGATTGAGAGTGAGCATTCTTCAAGTCATCAATTCTCTCATCTCTCTATTCATTAGAGAAACATCAAGGCTCATAGATTAAACTTTTCTCTCTTCATCTTCATGATTTTACATCATTAAAGAGAGCATCTTTGTGAGCAATTCTTTGATTGAGAGTGAGCATTCTTCAAGTCATCAATTCTCTCATCTCTCTATTGTACTAGAGCTTCATTTGTACTCATTTCCTTTCAAGAAGGTTTCTTTGTACACAATTGAGATTTGTAAAAGGATTGTGATCAAGGCTTGGGTTTGTCAAGTCTTGGGTGAGCTTTGTGGATTCAAAGCTTGTGCTTGGTGTGGGGATATCACCAAGTGTTGTAAGGGTTTTGATCTTGACCCGAAAGAAGATTGTTGCTAGTGGATTCTAGTGCTCTTGCAAGGGACTTCCTTGAAGAGGTGGATGTAGGCTTGAGGGTAGTTCAAGCCGAACCATTTAAATCTCCTTGTCAAGTATCTCTAACTCAATCTCTTTACTTATTTCTCTTTAATTGTTTGAGATTGTTTAGTTAGCATCTTCATTGAATTATTACTTGGTTTGATTGAGATTTATGATTGTGCTTAGTTTAAATTCCCCATTAATTTTCAAAAACCCTATGCACCCCCTCTAGGGTTGTTTTATTGGTTTCAGAGTCGATAGTGGATGGGGAAATGAGATGGAGGCGGTGGTCGGTAGAGGTGATGGAGGCGGTGGGCTGTGTTGCTGGGAGAATAGGAGTGGAGGGCGATGGACTTCGTCTGCAGCTATGGAGAGAAGAGGATAAAATTAGGGGCTCTTATGACAGGACTTTTAGCGACAGAATATTCCGTTGCTAAATGTCTGTGGCTAAAAGCCATAATTTTTAGACATTAAGCGACAAAAAAAGCATTCGCTAAAAAAGATGATCGAAAATTAAAATTTTTTTAAAAACTTTTAGCGACGAAAAAGTCGTCGCTAAAACTTCATCGGTAAAAAGCCGTCAGTAAAGGTTTGTACCGACAAATGATCCCCGTAGCTAAACACTGTTTGCGATTTTTAGTCGCTAAAGGTGACTTTTAGCGACGGAATGGTTTCTGTCGCTAAAAGTCCGTCACAAAAAATCTCTTTTCTTGCAGTGGGAGGCCCTAAACTTAATTTTCTTAACATTAAGCCTAATAACATACCCAAACAATTTTTACATGCAGCCCAAGCCATACAATTAGAGTGCAACAAGAGAGCCCTTAAGTATAACCCAACTCCTCTTCCTATCCATTTAGAAAACTCTAACTTCTTCTTAATTCCCTCAACTACATTCACTTTTATTTCTTCCCTCTCTTCTCGTCTTCTTCACACACTTTTTCCTGCTCTCTCTCTTTCACTCCTACGTGACACAGGCAGACTCGGTTGAAGGAAAAATCAGAGATACACAGGTACACACACACACACATCCATGTATATACGCACACACCCTCTCTTTCTCACTCTCATGCATGTACCCTCTCTTTCTCACTCTCACTTACAGACATCAACCCGGATCAGATTTGGGATCTTCTACAACTCTGAAACTCCGATCTTTGTGAAGATCCAAAAATTTGTCGACTTCGGCTTCTTCTCCAATCATTCCTTTGGTCGTTGATTCAGCTTCTTCGTTAGATGAACGAGGCGAGCTCAAGTTTTCCATTGACGAATTCAAGCCAAGTTCAAACATCCATGTTTGGCCCTTAAACCAACATGAGCTGAGCGCAAAATGTCCTTGAAAATATACAAACTGAGAACATCCAATTTAGTGTAACACCTCTTTTGGTGTTACACAATTAGCTATCTAGAATAGTGATAAGTGACGCTATGACAAAAATCTTAAAAATGAAAAATGACACAAAATAAAAATATTAAATAACTACTTTAAGGGCATGCTTGGTTTTCACATTTTAAAACATGTATATACAATGCATGATTATATAACGAGTTCCAACTTACCAACTTGATTTTTGCACATGTTTTTTATTTAAAATTCATTAAAAAAATGTAGTCAACTTATATTCCAAAGGCCAAGCTTGATATTATAAAACTATCATATTATTAACTTCATTTTTTCAGGATAAGTCGTGATTATAATTGGAATTTGAAAAATGACTTTTCCATTGAGGTGGTAAAGTTCAAAAATGACTTTACCATTGGAAATTAAAAAAAAATGCTCTCCATCTCGTCAAATTGTTCAAGATTTTGTTGAATTTAGAAGAAAGGATCGAGCGCTCTAAGGAAAGCTTGGTATATAACTTCATCCCAAATAACTAATTATACCATATACTGCTCCCATTTTGTTGGATTTTTTATTTGACTTTTGCAAATTCTTCAGATAGATTTTAGTTGATGAAAAGATTGATTTAAACTTAAATAGAAATTATACAGATAGTAATGATTGTTATGTAAGTCAAGCTAGGATAAAAAACGGTTTATAAAATCAACTTTAACGGTATGTTACAATTATCCTGAGAATTTGCAAAAATTCAAAGGAGAAAAGTTTTTAAGGAAAAATAAATCAAATCGAAGTTGAACGGTTTAATCTCGACAATTTGAACAAATCGGTTATTACAGTGTAACGAATTTGGTAAATAGCTAGTTTTGGTCTTTGTGGAACTTTTAATTTTGCTATTGGGCAAAATAATGTTTATAACCATTGTTAGTTATTGGCCTATTTCAAGAACATGGAACAAAAGTAATAACAGACGGTTGGTTAAATAGTAACTGAAGCTACATTGTAATAATCTTAAATCACTTTTAAAAGGTACACGTACTAGGTACTAACGCACGCGCACGGTTTGCTGCATCTCAGACAAGCAAATTGCCCAAAGTTAAGGGGCTGAAAACAGTCTGTCGGCCCAAGTTCGGCCCATTTGAACTATCCTGAGTATGGTCCTACAAGTAGACCCAACCTTGGGCCTATTACATTTTATCGCTTAAAGTTTGAGCTGCACACCATTGAAAAAGGTCCAACCCAGCCGAAAGCCCAAAGGAGTTCAGGATGCGCTCCGGAGTTTAGCAGCAAAAAACTTCGCCCAACATAATAACGACATCTGTCGCCAAAAGTAAAATGGTGACTGAAGATGATTTAATTCGGAAGAAAACCGAAATGTAAACTAAAATAGATTTCAAATTTAGGCGTAATTAAGCCTGTGAACTACCAATCAAAGCTGAAAAAATTGCTTAAAACAGTTAACAAAATTATTTGAAAATAGATTCAGAATTAGGAGCGATTCCCCGGAACCTTGAGGAAATATTACTGGATTTATTTATATTTAGTTGGAGTAGTACAAGGACATATCTGTACATAATCCATATTGCCCGTGGTGGCGATCGATTCCTCGATATGGCACGCTCTCTGGCTATTCATGTCAGCCGAGTTGATAGTTTGTTCCATCATGAGTGGTATGATCTTGCTCTCACTGCATTGTCCTTTTAACCTCCATAGCTATATGCGGGAAATAGCATTAGCGCAAACTTTGAGTTGGCATCTTGTCAAGTGTATACCCTAGAGGTGTCAAAAGGTCGATAAGGCCAAGGGCCAGGGCAAAGGATTTGGGAAACGGGCCCGGCTCGGCCCTGAAAAGGCTCGCTTTTTTGCCCGTAAAAGGCCAAGGTTTTGCCTGGGTTTGGTCTAGCCCGGCCTTGGTGGCTCCCCTTTATAATTTTTTTTTTTTTGAGTTCTATCTTATTAAATATTCATCTTTTTGACGTTTTGGATCTTTTTGGTTAAACTAATAATTTTGGAATTGTTATTGAGTTCATCTGATCAGTGTTTTTTTAACACACCCGGTGAAGTGTGGGTGTGGTGACAAATGACGTATTTTGATGATTTTTAAGTGGGCTTTCGTTTAATATTTGTGTTACAGAATTTGCTTTATTCCTCTTAATACTAGCTTTTTGTGGCTTTACTTATATATTTATTACTTTCCTGGTTTATTTTTTGGTTAAGACTATTTATATGTTACTATTTTGAGCACTATTCACATATATGGAAAATTATGGTATTCATGTAGTAATTTACTGTTCATATTGTTTTTTGAAAATGTGTGTAGTTAATGCAACCAGGCACATATAGTGTGAAGTGGTTATGATAAATATAACTGGATATATGTGGATTATATTTTTTTTAATAGGAGCAACTTTTTAGCAATTATTTTCTAGTTTTACACTCGTCCTGGATTATATGTAATCAAGTTGGAGCAAAGGAGTTGATAGCATAATATAGTGGGTACTATTGTTGCAGCATAAAAATGAATAAAAAGATTAAAAAAATTATTCAGGCCTTGGTCTGGCCTAAGCCCGGCCCTAGAGTTAGGATTTATGGCCTGGGCTTGGGCCGGGCCCTGATATCCCCCAGTGGGCTTGGCCCGGCCTTAGCCGTGCCCTAGAGTTAGGGTTTCTGGTCTGGGCTTGGGCCGGGCCCTGATATCCCCCAGTGGGCCTGGCCCGTTCCCTTGGCCCGAAGCCTGGTCTGGCCCGTTTTCTCTAGTATACCCCTACCAAATGGGAGTGCCTTCTGGAGGTGCTTATCGGATAAGATTGTCATTTGAAAATTTGTACGTGCTTTTGTGATGTATTTCTTTTAAGGGGAAAAAAGAAGAACTTTATGTATGTTAAAAGGATTTTTACTAACTTTGAAACATTCGAAACCTCATAATTAACTACTATAAACACATACAATATTCAACCTTCATAAAAGCTAAGCAAGCTACTCGAGTTCGATTATAATTATAGAAACACATCGTTTGCTTTCCCCATGCAAATTGAGAAAATTTTGAAAATAATAGTTATAACGACACGTATGGTTATTGATGGAAAGTTTTGTAACAGGTTAAAAAGATGTTTAAAACAGTGAAGAGATGAGTCTTATCAAACCTCTCTTCTCAGCCATCAATTAACACTTGCACTTTCATACTTCCAAGTGTTGCATTTTCACTGTGCGAGATTAAATTACAGAAATTATTATTTCAGTTTCCATCTTAATTCAAAAGTATTCCCCCTGTCCCTAAATAATTTATCAGTTTTTCTTTTTAAGCCGTCTCAAAAAAATCGATTACTTTTCAAATTAGGAAATATTTTGTATGTACTTTTTCATTCTCTCCTCTCTCTTTTCTAAGATAATATATATATATATATATATATATAATTTATATCCTTAATTTACGCATTACTTAAAAGTTGAGAGATTATTATTAAAGAACGGGGGAGTAATCGGGAGGAAACGGAAGAGGGGTTTGCCACAGTAGGAGGCAACACTTATCTAAGCGGATGTGGGGCCACGTATCTCCAATGAGGACCAAGCAAAAGGGCCATAAAGACGCCCAGCACGTGAGGGCGCCACGTAGGCAATGCATTTCCAAAGAAAATGACCCATAAACGACAGGTCACTTCATATAGCAGCAGCACATGCCCCCACTAAAGTCTTTGCCCTTACCTCTCCCACGGTTTTGTTTTTCCTTTTCTTTAAATATATAATATAATATATACATTATATTTACAGGTAGGTCCAACAAATTTCTCTCTCTCTCTCATGCCCACGTGACACCGTCACGAGAAAGAGAGCGACGCACCGCCTAGTCCCTAAGCGCGTGTCATCGCGTACCCCAATTGGCCACTGATTTTGGTTGGTCCAATTAAGCCCCATGCCCCCCTATCACATCACACTTTTCTTCCACTGCCCCGAAACTAACCCCTCATGGAGAGTTCTGTTTTTGGAATTTTTTTTTTTTTTGCGAAAATAATTTTCATAAGTCAAGGAAAAACTTTGTTCAAAAAAACACGATGCCAACAAATCGAGATATTTTATATATTATTGATTACAATTAAAAAAAATTACAAAAAAGGGATGAAAAGTAGGAGTGAATTAATCATGGTCTCTTCCATATATGTCACTAAATCTGGCTTGTAATACTTACATGCAACAAAAGAGTTCAAAAGAAAAATTGATCAACTCACTTAAAATATAACTCTCACTTCTACTTTCGTCACAGAAGATTGAACTTGCTTTATGAGCAAGTACCATCAAAATCCATTTGGAGTTTGTAAGAATTTAATTAAATTTTCTAATCTTAACATAGACTTTTATTACGCTGGCTACTAAAACTTTTACAGGTAATCTTTGAACCCTCAATGTAACATTCAGAATCCGCCTCTTCTGTCCCTTGTGATTATACCTGCATACCCCATTTCTGGAGGGCTAAGAAAAAGTGCAATGAGTTTCATTGAACAGAATGGGAGCCAAAAAGAGGGTGAGAGCAAGGCTTGAATACACAAAAAATTTGTGTCACTTAACAAATTAAGACAACTGCGTCTTCATTCATCTTATTCAGTCACTCATGTTCTATAGTGCTAATTGTGCAGTTATTTTGCTCAACTAATGCCATCTTATTTTATCACTTTTTGAAATGGCTTGTTTCCAAGTCAATTGCTCCGTAGCTGACAACTATCAGGCATCATCACAGGCTACTTTCTAAAGTCTTATACGTTGTTTATCACCGCAAGAGATTGTCTCTCAGTCTATTCTTATAAACCAAACTAGTATGCCATGACAGCATAGAAGTTATATCAGAATTTTTTTTTTATTAATGAAACTCTGTTTTTCTCTTGTGAGATGTAACTTCTAACTCCTTTGTAATTTCATGGATTATTTTGACTACTAATTTCACCTCTTTACTTTAGTTCTGGTGAATGATTTTTTTTTTTTTGTCTTGCGTCAATGTATTCGAGTGGAGGATGCCTTCTATCAATTAGTCTTAAATGTGTATTCGCTTCGTTTAACTTATTGAAACTTAGATATGTTCTGTCACATATGCCCTTAGAGGGGTTATATCTTTGTTGATCGATAAGTGTGTCGGTTTTATCTTGTTTCCATTTCTTTGGAGACTGATGTAGTTTATCTATGATCACCGCTTTTGCAAGTCACGTGGTCTTATTTCTGTAGCTTGTATCATGGTCTCAAGTTATTTTATGGCTGGGTTTGATGGTGGTGTGAGTGTTTAGCTCCTGTGCAGTATGGATACTTATCGTCTCTCTCGATCAAAAATGATGAACATAACATAGAAAATCTTTGCTTTGGATTAACTTTTTGCTTGGATGTCCGAGTAACATGGGGTTAATAGCACCAACTTATTTTTGCGCTTTTTTTTTTCATCGTAGCGGATGAGGGAAAGAGAAGAGAGAGAGAGAGAGAGAAAAAAAAAGTCAGAGCATTAATGAGAGAAAGGGGAGAGAGAGAGAGAGAAAAGAAATGACATAAAAGTTCGTCCGCTACATAATGTAGCGGACGAGCTGTTTTTAAACTTGAGGGTATTTTTGTCAAAAAATTTTTCGCTACATAATGTAGCGGACGGACTAAAAAAAAGAGTAAAAAAAAGATCTGGGCCGTCCACAGATCGCGCGTGGACGGCCAGATCACACTAGCAACTTCTCCTATTTTGCTAGCGCTATCAATGGATCAGCTCCATATATATATATATATATATATATAGGGAGCTGATCCATTGATAGCGCTAGCAAATGGAGTTAAGTTGCTAGCGCGATCTGACCGTCCATCCTGAAAGATGGACGGTCCAGATCGCGCCTTTTTCCAAAACTGATCCCCGTCCGCCATACTGTCTCGCGGACGGGAGTTTTACCTTTTTGCCCTCCTCCCATGTCCGCGAGACTGTCTCGCGGACGCCTTTCTGTTCCTGACATGTGTCAGGAAAAAGGCGTCCGCCATACTGTATGGCGGACGATCTCTAGGCTGACACATGTCAGGGCCTGTCCCCTCGGTCGCCTATAAAGTCTCGGGCGTGAGCCCCGAGAACTGTCCCCTGGTATCCTAGAATCTATCCCTACTCGGCTCTTTCAGCAAAATTTATGCGGGGCTTTCAGATTCACTTGCTTCCATTTTCAGCACCCTTCAAGCTTTTCTTGGAGTAACACACTTTTGGTTCAAGCATCACTCAAGCAAGGTAAAGTTTGTGATCTTGCTACCGTTTATCTTAGTAATTTTAATTTGTTATGTTCAGTAAATATATAATTAGCAAAATAGGAGACACTTTTGAGATTATGTATATGGTATCCTAAATCGGTCTAATCGTCAAGATAATTTTGAGATAATAAGCGTATTCTATTTCTACATAGGTCTTTTTCACAATGTCTGATTTCGTATCGAGCTCCAGCACCCCCGTAGATGCTAGTGATCCGTATCTAGGACGAACCTTTCAAACGTTGGAAGAAGCTGGAGAATGTTTTCGAGCTTATTCATTGAGGGTTGGTTTTGGCATTAGAATAAAAACTACAAGAACAAGCAGCGTATCGAAAAGGATATGCTCTCGCTTATACGAGTGTCATAGGGGCAGAAACCCAGTGCAAAATGAGACACGCGTAGGCAACGATGACAGTGATGATGACGAAATAGGGTATGCGCGGAGAAGACGGGATTGCTTTGCGCGCACGAATTGCCAGGTCAAGATGTTCGTAAGCTATAAAGCCAAACAAGATCATTGGCTTATTACCAGCCTGGAACTGGCACACAATCACCCGTTAGTAACCCCTTCTAAGGTGAGTCAGATGCATCAACACAAGAAGATGGGTAAGGTCGCGAGGAGCCTAATTCACACAATGAGCGATGCGCGGCTAGGACCTACCGACATGATTAATGTTCTTGCTGAACAGGCTGGGGGAATTCAAAATTTAAACTTTAACACGACAGACGTTCGTAACGCGGTCCGAACCCATAGACGAGCCGCGTATGACCTCAATGATGCGCAAGCGACAATGAGCCTATTGAAACGGATGCAGATGGAGGACCCGCAGTTTACCTTCGACTATAAACTTGACGACGAGCATCGAGTTAGCACAATTTTTTGGGTCGACGGTCGTTCGAGGCTAGCTTATAAGCATTTTGGGGATGTCGTGACTTTCGACACCACATACCGTACCAACAAGTACTCGATGCCGTTCGCTCCTTTCACGGGCGTCAATCATCATTATCACTCCATCCTGTTCGGGTTCGCCTTGTTAAGGGACGAGAGCGAGAGTTCTTTTGAATGGTTGTTTAGGGTGTGGCTGGAAGCAATGAACTTCAAAGCACCGACTGTTATCATCACCGATCAAGATTTGGCAATGAAGAAGGCTATTGCTACCGTCTTCCCAGATACTCGACACAACTTGTGCACTTGGCACATAAGCAACAAATACCCTGAACGTCTGCATCACATGTACGCAAAGTATCCAGACTTTAAACAGGATTTTGACAAATGCGTCCTCAAGTCATTAACGATTGAGGAATTCGAGGAGAGGTGGGAAAAGCTTGTTCGGGATTACTCATTGCAAGACAACGAGTGGCTCCAGCACTTGTACGGGCTCAAAGAGCAATGGATTGGTGTTTACACGAGAAGTCATTTTTCTGCGGGCATGAAAACGACGGGCAGGAGTGAATCTATGAATGCCACGTTCGATAATTATGTGGGTACAGCTACCAATTTGAAGAGTTTCGTCACATCAGCACAAAAAGCGGTTGCGTCGTTGTTCGTGAAAGAAAGGGCTGCAGACTTTGCAACCACGTACAAGCAAAGGAGAAGGTTGCTTGAGACCCCGCTGGAGCTGAACGGTGCCAAAGTCTATACGAAGGAGATCTTCCTGCTATACCAAGTAGAGCTGCAAAAATCGGGCCGATACAGTATATATAAGGTGGCAGAAAAGTCGTCGCGTGAGTACAAGGTTTATTCGCTCGTGAATGACCTCGTCCCTGAGAAGCTGCGCAGAATTTATACGGTGACCCACGACACATTGACGGACTCGGTGACATGTGTTTGTAAGAAGTTTGAGTTCCATGGCATCCTGTGTAGACACATTCTGCGGTTTTTCACACAGAAGAATATCAGGACAATCCCCGATAAATACGTCCTGCCACGTTGGACGAAAGGTGCAAACAGGTTGCACGGTACCATTTCCTTTCCGGAGCACCCGTATACTGACTTTGAAGAATCAGAGACGTTGCGGTATAATCATCTGGTGACGATGTTCACCCGTTTGTCCGTAAAGGGTGCTGCTACAATGGTCGGATATAAACATCTCCTCGAGGTAGCTCAGCAGCAAGAGCCCATCGTCGACCAATTGGAAGCAGCTTCAGTCAGCAATGCGGTTGACACCGAGCCTACGACGGGATCAGAAGATGACGAGCCGGGGGAGGGAGCCGACAATGATATCCGGCCTTCGGATCCAATTATATCGCAAACGAAAGGCCGCAAGAGATCTACGCGGATGAAAAGCTCTATTGAGACGGCAACTCAACCAAAAAAGCTAAGAAGGTGTGCATTGTGCAACAAAATGACAGACCACGACAAGCGGAACCATTACAAGGCACTGGGGATAAGTCCAGTGCCTTTGCAAGACGGGGAAGAAGATGATGCCGAGGATGAGGACGAACAAGCTGCAGTGGAACTTTAGTGTACTGAATATTTTGTAATAATCTTTTATGAGCCATCAAAAGTGTCGGACATTTTGTAATAATATTTTAGTAATGACTCGTTTGTAATAACCTTTACAATCATTTTTTTATACGTGATTTCTTACACTGTCCGCTACACTGCGCAGCACAACATTAGAAACCTAAGGTATTAAAGAATACCCCCCTACAACACTTAGTTTTTTTTGGTTTTGGTTCACTTCTCTGCGTCCGCTATACTATGTAGCGGACGGCCCCGCAGAATACCCCCCCTACAACACTTAGTTTTTTTTTGGTTTTGGTTCACTTCTCTGCGTCCGCTATACTATGTAGCGGACAGCCCCGCAGAATACCCCCCCTACAACACTTAGGTTTTTTTTGTTTTTGTTCACTTCTCTGCGTCCGCTATACTATGTAGCGGACGGCCCCGCAGAATACCCCCCCTACAACACTTAGTTTTTTTTTGGTTTTGGTTCACTTCTCTGCGTCCGCTATACTATGTAGCGGACATCCCCGCAGAATACCCCCCTACAACACTTAGTTTTTTTTGGTTTTGGTTCACTTCTCTGCGTCCGCTATACTATGTAGCGGACAGCCCCGCAGAATACCCCCCTACAACACTTAGTTTTTTTTTGGTTTTGGTTCACTTCTCTGCGTCCGCTATACTATGTAGCGGACGGCCCCGCAGAATACCCCCCCTACAACACTTAGTTTTTTTTGGTTTTGGTTCACTTCTCTGCGTCCGCTATACTATGTAGCGGACAGCCCCGCAGAATACCCCCCTACAACACTTAGTTTTTTTTTGGTTTTGGTTCACTTCTCTGCGTCCGCTATACTATGTAGCGGACAGCCCCGCAGAATACCCCCCTGCAACACTTAGTTTTTTTTTGGTTTTGGTTCACTTCTCTGCGTCCGCTATACTATGTAGCGGACAGCCCCGCAGAATACCCCCCTACAACACTTAGTTTTTTTTTGGTTTTGGTTCACTTCTCTGCGTCCGCTATACTATGTAGCGGACAGCCCCGCAGAATACCCCCCTACAACACTTAGTTTTTTTTTGGTTTTGGTTCACTTCTCTGCGTCCGCTATACTATGTAGCGGACAGCCCCGCAGAATACCCCCCTGCAACACTTAGTTTTTTTTTGGTTTTGGTTTACTTAGCGGACGGCCCCGCAGAATACCCCCCTGCAACACTTAGTTTTTTTTTTGTTTTGGTTCACTTCTCTGCGTCCGCTATACTATGTAGCGGACAGCCCCGCAGATACACATATTATCGATCACTTTGTTATTTTTTGAACACTTGCCCTGCAGATAGACAGATATCCAACACTTGGTTTCCCACCGTTAAATCACATTGGTCAATAAAATCAATCGCATTCAATAAATTTTTTGGGTTAAAAAAGTGTTGTAACGTTACAATGTGAATTGGGGAACATCATCTCTCGCAGGAATTATGTTCCTTACACGGATTTACAATAAACCTAATAGCTCTAGGCCGGCCATTTATAATTTGCCAAGCAATCCTATACCTAAAGTCTTGTATGCATTCTTCGCTCCAGACAGTCTTCTTGAGGCTCTCAGACCGGCAAATGTAATCCATGTACATGCAGAGGAAGACGCCGCAGTCCGAGGAATTATGTTGCTTGGGCCTACTCCTCTTTAATCGGAAAATGAGGACCGGCCTGCGCGATACCTTCTCCCGACGCCTACCATTGACCAGGGCAGCAAAAAGATTCTGCGAGAACCATAATAAGCATTAAACATAGCTAGCAAAATAAGATTAATCAGTTTTATAATATGCAAGTTACAACAAGAAGGAAACAGGATCTTACCATGGCATCCAACTGGCCTATGCCTCGGTACATATCAATCACAGGCATCACGTCGGTATCGTCGTAGAGACTGTCGACGACTGAAACCGTGCTCTGTAATGGTTCGTAGCAAACCAAGTACCAGTGCGCATTCCCTAAAAAGGGGATTAGAAACACGTCGGCAACACTTGCGCTCACTGGACTATCCCTAGCAAGATATGCTTGTAGGTTAGGGGACGGTTTCCACTGGGCCATGCCTCTCCCCTTCCTTGCATTGCCCCAGTCGTGCCACTCTTGTACTAGGAGCTGATGGAAAAAAGCATCCAAGATAAACACGCGCAGACCGATGTCTGGATGCTCCCGACACCTTCGCCTCAGAATTTGCACGTAGTGCGAGATGACACCGCTGTCTAACCAAGATCCTGGCGCCAGCGAGGCGATCTCTGTCCAAGAGGCATTGTAATCCAAGCCCTCGGGGTGATCCACGTCATACGACGCTCCGTCTTGGGGGGCCCCGCTAAAATAACGGGCTCGGATTATATCGCATTTATGCGGCTTTAGGGGCCTGGCTGGATGCCCTTTCGGATATTGCCCTCGGGGGTCGATCGGGGGATATTGGCCTCCAATTCCTTCTTCGGCCGGCTGATATTCCCCTTCGGGGCCGCCAACTGGTCCCGCCCACGGGACAATGGGCAGTGCCTCGGAGAAACCGTAGTTTCCGAAAGGAAAGTCTTGCGTGACTTGAGAGAGGGGTTCCGGGAACAAATTGAAGGAGGGGCCGCTGTAATCGCCCCACGACGCTTGAGCCTGTCCCATCCCCGCTTCAGAGGTACCAACAACTCCCTGACTCACCCCTGAAGCCTGTCCAGAGGGATCACCGTATCCCTGGCTGACGCCCGTATAACCCATTCCCGGGCTTACTCCCGAAGACTGGCCCGATGCTTGGCGCAAAAAATTCCCGCAGCCTAAAGCCAATGTCGCAGCCTGTTGGCAAAGATCCTCGCCCATTGCGCTCACCAGATCCCTCCGCTCACTCAACTTCTGGAAGAATGCAAGCGAGGCATTAACCTACATCCAAAGAGATAAAAAATTAAGTAACTTCAATCAGACATTTATATTCAACTAATTTGGTTCAAGTCAGACTTGTTGGGCAACTTACGAGATTGTATGCCATACGCTCATCGATCTGACCCCTAGGCGCATACCTCTCCCCACGTTCAAAGTTTACAGGGGCTACTCTCCTCCGCGTGATGCGGTAGTACCACTCATCGTACTGATCGATGCTGATAACGGGGTCTGACTCCGAGACGATGGCCGCCAGTGTGTCCTGCCAAGAAGTCCAAAGCTCTATTTCGGCCGCGCACAATTCGTACGCATTGGCGGTGCCAAACACTCCGACATCCGGTGGGTTCCTGTTAACCCTCATATCCGGGGCATCGACTGGCAAACCCTGCTCCAACTCAAAATGGCGCATTGCTCGGTCGGGCAGCTGCCACTCTGCGAGCTCGAAATGGATCAGGGGTGTGCGCTGCAACCCGGAGAGCGTGAAGACGAACGACTCTCCCACCCGTCGCGCCAAACGTATGTACGGTGCCCAACGCATTTGGCCCGGAGATAGACGGTCGAACTCCCCTCGATAGTACGTAATGTTGTGATGGGGATCGACTCTCCTCTTGTAGTGGCTAGCCCTCCGGCTGTACTCCCAAGCACACAACCGAGGCCAGACTTTGTCGGTTCCATCCCTACGCGTTGGTGCACCGGGAGCAAGGTGTTCGTAAGACCACACCTGAGAACATCAAAAAATTATATTTATATCGTTGATTCAACAAAAATAAAACACAATAACGAAGACATGATTTATATGATATACCTGCAATAGCGAGAGACATGCACATATGGCTTTGGAGTTGGGCCTCGTTGCCTTGTGCAATGCTCGGTACAGATACGAAAGAACCGCTGCACCCCAGGCATAATCCCCAACCTCCGACAGGTTACCCAACAACGGTAAATATTTCACGCTGACCGTGTTCTTCGACGTCGTTGGGAATAAAATTGCTCCCATCACCCACAAGAGGAAGGCCTTTGTGTACACCACAAGCTCACGGCCCGTATAGTTTTCCGGCAAAACCCCGTAGGTATCTACCAACCACTTCAACTTTATACCACCAGTGCTAAATTGATCCTGGGGTATCGAAGTGAAGAAGTCTCGCGCTGTTCTCTTATTCGTTGCGTCTGATGGAGGAGCAATTACCGGCCGCCCCGTCACCGGCAACCCCAAGATGAACCCTACATCTTCTAGGGTAATCGTCATCTCTCCGATCGGGAAGTGAAACGTATTCGTTTCACTTCTCCACCTCTCAACAAGGGCACCTATCAAGGCCCGGTCAAGCTGTTGAAAGATCTGCCCATGCGTGAAAATCCCAAACCCAATTCCACGCAGTATGCTTTTCTGGGAATTGTTCAAGGTCCATCTCGTGAACTCGCGAGATACTTCTACGGTGGTGAGAAGTTCTCTTTC
The DNA here is from genome assembly GCA_033070095.1 of Escallonia herrerae. NCBI lineage: Eukaryota > Viridiplantae > Streptophyta > Magnoliopsida > Escalloniales > Escalloniaceae > Escallonia > Escallonia herrerae. The sequence goes on along the minus strand of JAVXUP010001998.1, from coordinate 3,230 downwards.
CTACGAATTATTAATAAATACAATTTGAGCAAAATTTTTGGTAAAACAACGTTCGTAATAATAAGAAAGTTGATAAATAATGTATCTTACTCCACCATCCCATATGAGCGTACTGATATGGTTGGCTTGGTCGTATAACACGGATGGATCTTCTGGTCCAGGGATAAATTCCATTTTTTGCAACTGAAACTATGGAATTGGATTTTACAAACGCTAGCACATGAATAAATACATACATATATAAATCCTCATCACCGCTAGCACATGCTCAATGCATAATCAAAACCACGCATAAAACGCAATATTGATCACAACTATAGATTAGAAACATGTAAAGGATTGATTTTGTGAACTTACGTGATCTATTAGGGGGGGATTAAAGCTGCTCTTATGAAGAAATTGCGCAGATCTGCTTGCTAACGCCGCTGGGAATATTTGTGAGTAGGAAGAACACGGGGAGAAGAAGAGTGTAGAAGTTATAGGGGGACTTTCTTTTGGGTTTGAATATATATATTTGCTGTCCGCTGGACAATATACATTTGCCGTCCGCTATATAGTCTCGCGGGTCTGTTCCTTGTCCGCTATATAGTATCGCGGACGCTAGACTTTTGGTAGTTTTCTCTACGTCCGCTATACTATGTAGCGGACGACACATCTTCTCTACGTCCGCTACATAGTATAGCGGACGGCCCCGCAGAATGTTTTTGGTTGTGTTCTCTACGTCCGCTACTTAGAATACCACTACTTAGTTTTTTCTTCTACACTTTGTTCCACCTCTCCAAAACTTCGTTTTTTCTACACTTTTTTCAGTTTTTAAAACTGAAAAAAGAGGGAAAAAAAATTTGTCAAACGGGGCCTTAGTTTTTTCTTCTACACTTAGTTTTTTCTTCTACACTTACTTCCACCTCTCCAACACTTAGTTTTTTCTACACTTAGTCCAAACTGTCCGCTATATAGTATCGCGGATATACTTACCGCAGAAAATGGTTGGCACGGACCAGACATTTTTTTTCAGTTTTTAAAACTGAAAAAAAAAAGAGGGAAAATTTTTTTGTCAAACGGGGCCTTAGTTCCCGACCTTCCCGAACCCGGCCTAAGCGGAGGGCCCCTTATATCCGCTATATATATAGAACTATACAATGTGGCGTAATGTAATAAATTGGAATAAATTGGCGCCCGTGATGCAGTTTTAATAAATTGAAATAAATTGGCCCGAAGACTTGTTTTAGCGACATAGTACGTTAATGCTATTTTAATAAACTGACGCCCAAAGACTTGTTTTAGCGACGGAATCAACAATCTCAATTTTTCCAAAAAATAATGTACAATTCATAATCAACGATCTCAATATATCAATATATCGAGGCAACAAAAAAAGGCACAATTAACCAAGAAAAAATTTGAAAACATAATAAACAAGAACATAAATATTTTTATTATAATAAACTATGGTTCACAAATGGGGTACGAAAGCTTTTCACAAGCGCTCCGTTCAAAGATTACAACTTGAAAATCCCACCACCCAAGGTGTTCGAACACTACAAAGTCCCCGAGTTCGAGGCCATGCTGGCGCACGAAGACGTTCCAACCCTCTGCGAATTCCTTTTTTTGGGATCGGCCGGGCTTCAGCTTGATTTCAACCTGCCATGCCCCCTTGCGGCTATATAATCTTGCACTATCATGAATTGTTGTAAATTGATTGGTAAATGCTTCCGGTATGTCCTACCAAACACAAAATACAAAAAATAGGTTAGTTTTGGTTAAGAAAAACAAAAGATCAAACTTTTAACACACGAAAATACAGAGAAAGAGAAAGAGGGATAGCCTACAAGTTCATGCTCAAATCCCGGCATCATGACTTTGAAAAAGTGTTTGCCTACCAGGTGCAAGTTGCCAATATAATCGTAGGCGTAGGTGGTCTCCGATCCAGAAGCCATCGAGATCGTCGTTGAGGTGAGGACGGTGGTGTCGGCGGGGAGATGTGGGTGACCGGAGATGTGAGTCGCCGTAGATGGGGTAGCGGCTTTAGGTTAGATGTTCGAGAGAGGGGACGCCGTCCGCTACAATAATATAAATACCCCGATCTGATTAAATATTTATAGCAGGAGAGAGTTGACGCCATACAGATACCAGGGGACAGTTCTCGGGGCTCACGCCCGAGACTTTATAGGCGACCGAGGGGACAGGCCCTGACATGTGTCAGCCTAGAGATCGTCCGCCATACAGTATGGCGGACGCCTTTTTCCTGACACATGTCAGGAACAGAAAGGCGTCCGCGAGACAGTCTCGCGGACATGGGAGGAGGGCAAAAAGGTAAACTCCCGTCCGCGAGACAGTATGGCGGACGGGGATCAGTTTTGGAAAAGGCGCGATCTGGACCGTCCATCTTTCAGGATGGACGGTCAGATCGCGCTAGCAACTTAACTCCATTTGCTAGCGCTATCAATGGATCAGCTCCCATATATATATATATATATATATATATATATATATATATATATATATATATATATATATATATATATATATATATATATATATATATATATATATATATATATATATAGGATCGTGATCCATTGCTAGCGCTAGCACTGTTGCTAGCGCTGTGGGCCGTCCGCTACATAATGTAGCGGACGAAAATTGTCTCGTCCGCTACATTATATAGCGGACGGTGCTAGCGCTGCTAGCGCTAGCAATTATTACGGTCCATATATATATATATATATATATATATATATATATATATATATATATATATATATATATATATATATATATATATATATATATGGAGCTGATCCATTGATAGCGCTAGCAAAATAGGAGAAGTTTAGCGCGATCTGGCGGTCCATCCCAAAAGATGGACGGCCCAGATCTTTTTTTTTGCGTTTTTTTAAGTACCGTCCGCTACATTATGTAGCGGACAATTTTTTGCATTTTTTTGACAATAATACCCTCCGAGTCCGTCCGCTACATAATGTAGCGGACAAGTTTTCAGACTTTTTTTTTTCTCTTTCTGTCATTAATGTTCTGACTTTTTGTTTCTCTCTCTCCCGTCCGCTACATAATGTAGCGGACAAGTTTTCAGATTTTTTTTCTCTTTCTGTCATTAATGTTCTGACTTTTTTTTTCTTTTTCTCTCTCTCTCCTGTCCGCTACATAATATAGCGGACAAGTTTTTAGATTTTTTTCTCTTTCTGTCATTAATGTTCATACTTTTTTTCTCT